>WYDF02276647.1:0-17532 GCA_009867245.2 Adranes taylori | reverse complement strand
AAGCATTCCATTAATTACCAGTTCCAGGCTGAAGAGGATGATAAATCCTAAAGCCTCCTTTAAACAAACTCACCAAACTCCCAACAATACACAATCCCAATAGGGAGTGGAGTTTAGTGGGTAAAAATACCACACTTGTTGGATGCAGCGGGCATCCTTCGTCTTTTGAAGATTCTCCACTTCCTACGTAAAACAAAAAAAAAAGAATAGTATAATGTACTATTATAAATATAGTTTTTATTTTTAAACTAAAATATGTATATTATATAAAATCTAATCAAATTATTCATAAAGCAAAATAAACAGACTAAGGGATTCCCCTCAAAACCCATATATTAGTACAGAATATAGTCGGCAAAAATATCTTATCTAAGGAATGCGGTTAGGTTAGGTCTCTTATCTAAAGAATGCGTGAAAACAATTTATTTATAAACACAAATATTGAGTTAACTAAAAATGCATGTACGACACACATTCATATACAGCTATCTATCTATCCTTTTTTATCATTGATATTATTGCAATTCCCTGCATTTTATAGCCGCAACAATGACTCCGCACACGATAGTATGTAAATACTCACACATGAAAATACATTAAAATAAAGTTCCGCTCTTGTTTCGTTATATTAGTTTGTATCCCGGCTAAACAATGGTCCCAATAGGTCAAGATTAGTAGTTCTAAAATAATCTACAGCAATTGAGAGGACACCATTCTCTTACTCAATGATGTCAAGAATAAATAACCATTTCCGTAAAAAAGATCAAGATGAAACACTTGTTGAGAGGAGGTGGACTAGTGAAACTGGTTTGTTCACTCAGTACGAGTTACTGTGATGAAGAGGGGAAAGGCCCAAGTAAAAACAAAACATATTTAAGTAGTTCGCACGCCAGCTACTGTCCTACATGCATTGACAGAAACCCGCGTGATATGTTCACATAATAGGCAGTAGTTGTCCTGCAGCTAATGTCTATTGCTACTCGCACGCTAGCCTGTACTGTGTAAACCGGAAAAGTCTACTAGCGCCAGAGGTAATGATGGCGCAATAATCAAAATCTTAATATTTATACGAGGAAATGTTTTGCCACGGCCTAAGCCGCTCTTGAGTCACCGTTGGTAAATTTCTAATAGGGCAGTCTCAAGGTTATCTGGCTCTGCCAAGGCAGACTACTTTGCACTTTTGAATACCTACGAATTTGCAAATCTATAAATCCCCCAGTCTCATTGTTTCGAAAATATTATTTAGATACAATGAGACCTTACTATGAAAGTTTTTGAAATATGTATAACTTTTAGTCGGAATACGTAATAGAGGATAAATACAACTCAATTCGTGATCGAAACACTTTTATTTTAACAATAAGTTACACAACAATCACAACATTGCTTTAGGCCATAATGTGTGATAACACAATCAGTTCAAATACGTATGTAAACTGGACCGAGGAACAAACATAGAAACAAACTTTATAGTTTTGTAACGTTTCCGTTAAAACTTTGGGCGACGGTGCACTTTAGGCGATTAGTAAATACATTAAACTGCAATATATCAAAACAATCTGCCTATGAGACATCCAAATAATTTGAGATGTGGAATATTTCAATACATAGAGTTTTAATATTAAAATTTATTTATTAAAAATTGTATATTATGCATATTTAGTATATTGCGTACTGTTTTTGTTCAAGTGACATCGATATAATCTACTTTGTGTACATAATATAGCGGAAACAACAATCCAGTGTTGACGTATCTCACGGATTTTCATAATTTCATTATGTTTATAAATATTTTTAAATTTATATTTTAAAACAGTAAAACGTTACATTATATATTTCCTTGTTATCAACTTTAAGAGAAAAAAGACCAAATGCCAAAATGTTAGATTATATTAACTTTAGCTAGGTTAGGGTTAGGCTATCATTAAGTCGCTGAGTTGTTCCTTATTAGAGGTAACTCCCCGGGCGAGCCCTTCATCGTGCGTTCAGGAGAGGTGTCATATTTTGGAGAGGAAGAGTTAAAACGCGCTGCAAAACAATAAAAGCAGACAAGGCTCCGGGGCCAGACCAGATACCAGGACGCTTTATCCAGCTACTGGTAGATATAAATCCATCAGTGCTGCTTCGTATCTACAATGGGGTTTTGGCTAGTGGATGCTTTCCAGATCTCTGGAAAAAATCCAGGTTGGTGCTAATCCCGAAAGGTAAGGGATAAGGGCAATATAGACCAATTTGTCTCATAGACGAAATCGAAAAACTCCCGGAAAGGCTTATCCTGGGGAGGTTGCAGGAGGATTTAAGTGGCGACAATAGATTACATGAGTCGCAGTTCGGATTTAGGGAAAGCCGTTCTATGGTGGGGGCAGTGCATGCGTTTATTGACATGAGTAGATCAGCTCACAGTGGCACTAGACACACTAGAGAACTATGTGTGGTAGTGCTGCTGGATGTGAAAAATGCATTCAACATCGCATTTGCTGGTGACGTTACAGTCATAGAAAAGCACAGACGAGATTCAACCCTAAAAGGGAATTTCAACAATACCTTATGACAAATTAAAGAATGGGTAGCTACACATCGACTGGGTGTAGACCATTCGATGCATGCCAATACTGCATTTATGGTGGTAGGGATACTGTAGACACTCAATTTGAGTGCGAGGTCTGGACTGTGGCACGGTAGAATGTACAGACGTACCTAGGAGACAACTTTGATCCAGACAGAATTGCCCGATAAAGGAGATTACGGCACGAACAAAAGTGGTCAAACGGAAAGGGTTTGGACATCATCGCATAAGGAGTTTATGTATGTCTGGTCGTAAGACAGGTAGGGCAGTAACAACTGGCTATTTTGCTGACGTAGTGTAACCAACAAGTAGTGGTAAAATCGGCTGGCCCCCGAGAGTTTTTAGTGGGTTGACTCTACATAATCGCCTGACCAGCGACGTAGTCGACAAAGCGCCTTATCTCTCGGTAAAAAGACTATCTTTAAGTAGATTAGTATAGATTAGATTATCTTTGGTTAAGTTAGGTTATCTTTACGCAGGTTAGTATTGGTTTGTTAGGTTAAATTAGCTTTGGTTATGTTAGGGTTAGATTATCTTTACGCAGGTTAGGTTAGCTTTGATTAGGTTACGGTTAGTTTATGTCAGGTTAGTATATGTTTATTCAAATTTAGTATAGGTTAAGTTAGTTCATTCTTATCCGAAGATATGTTTCAAATCTGATGTTTCAGCCATTAACTGTGGCGAATGAGAATCGTGGAGTTAGGGTAGGTCATACAGGTAGTTTACTGCTATTCTCATCCATCTCAAGAAACATGTTTGAAATCGCTTACTTCAGCTATTAACCGTGGCGAATGATGTGGCAACAATGGCTATGCGTTTGCTATATAGTATATAGCAATAATAGTTCAACGATAAAAATTATTCAATGAGGAAACTTTAAGAATTAAATTTTAATATTAATAATTCACAGATAAAAACCTCGCATATAATTTGAGATTTTATTGGTATATTGCAAATAGATAATTTGTAGTTACGAAACACTTAAAGTGCACTGTCACCAACTTTGGTTTACTACATTCAATAGGATCAGATTTTTATTTCTTAGAACTAAAAATTTTATGATTATGTAATGACTATTGTCTACGTTGTCAGACTTCTAATAACATACTAATTATTAAGGTTTATAGAGACATTTAATATTATATTTCATTTAGGAATTACATATCTTTTGGCTGGTAAGATATGTAAAGTTCTTTTCATCGCAATGCATACAAAAATAATTAATGTATTTCAATCATTATCATTTCAATTATGTTTCTCAAAAAATTTCTGATTTTAAAAGATTAAGTAAATATATATGTATGTACATAATGATGATTGAAAATAAGATAACATGAGAAAAAAACAAAACAGAAAACGTAAATGGGGCTTGCGTATTGTTCAGAATTTATTTACTTTATTTCTGTTACAGGTTCATGAACGTAAACAGGGAGGGGCGGCTTCCCCTCTTATTTTTATCTTCCCAACAAAAACATCCTGACTAATATAAGATTGAGCACACACTGACAAACGGCTGTATGTGCTCAAACCAAATGCTAGTTGCATTCCAACCGGTTTTCCACAGATGGTGAACAAGTTCATGTATTGCTGGCACCGTTTAAATATATGTCAATCACATAAAAATTTGAAATCTAAAGAGTATACTGAAGATTGCTTAGCTACGCTAAGTGTTAGCTACGCACGAAATAGCTACGCATTCTAATTTCTAGCCGTCAATTCTTCAAGTATTTCTATTAGTTTTCAATTGGACATTGTTGAACTCTCTAACTCAAAAATTCTCAATATTTCAAAACTGCAAAAATCATTTCAGGATGTAAACTATGTAGGCTAGAGAGAATCCTTAATTAGCTTAGTTTTAATATACATGAACATAAAAGCATTTAAAAAATTTATTAAGTTCCGCGGAAACTTAACTGGCGACTTCGACTGGGATAAAATTTTGTGAAAAATATAATAAATTACCCATTTGCAGTAAGAAGAAAGTCATTTACTGTCGTTTACAGATTAAGCTTTATATTTGTTTTTATACAATATGGAAAACATCATCGTAAATTGTAATATTAAATCTAAATAAATTTAGTTTCAAAAACACATTGTATAAAATAAGTTTTCTAATTTTAATGAAAAGAGAGTACAAAATTCTCACACATTTTAGTACATACCACGGTTGATCCCTAAGCTCCACCCCTGACCTAGATGCAATTGCCTCCTGGGTTAATGGTTTTGACAGTTAATCGAGTGACTATATATGTTACGTTTGCAAAATATTAGTTTTGTATCTCACAGCGCTTTTGTACTGAGGTTTAATTTGTATCAGTGTAACGAGATATTTGAGGAATTTCGAGCCGGTTGAACGGAGACCGGTGTTAAAATATTTGCCGAAAATGGATTGATACCGATTCAAATTCACCAGGACATTGTACCAACTACAGAGGAGTTTGCTGTGTCTTATGACATAATGAAACGCTGGTGGCGCGAGTTCAAGCGTGGAAGAACTTCTTGTGAAAATAAACATGCTAGAGGTCCCTCTGCAACAGTCACTACTGACAAAAACGTACAAAAAGTTCATGACAAGGTGCTTCAAGATCGACGAATACGAATCAGATAAATTGTTGAGGATACCGGCTTGTCGTATCCTATCCTTCAACACATACTCAACAAAAAATGGCATATGAAAAAGGTAAACGCAAGATGGGTCCCGCGAATGTTGACCAATGATCACAAGACGAACAGAGTTTTTATTTGCAAGCGTCTTTAGAACATGTACCAAGCAAATGAGGAGAACTCTCTTGATCGTTATGTTAACAGGGATGAAACCTGGATTCATCATTATGACCCCGCGGTCAAAGCCTAAAGTAAAGAATGGAAACATAGCGATTCCCCCCCATCACGCAAATTCAGATTGATATCATCAGCCGGGAAGGTTATGCTTCCTGTTTTTTTGGAATGCTCAAGGAGTAATTCTAACTGCAAGCGGGAGAGACGATCAGAGGCAACTATTATGCACAACTGATTGCCAAATTGCGAAAGGGTATAAAACAAAAACGGTGGGAAACTTGAGGAAAGGTGTGCTGTTCCATAAGGACAATGCCCCCAGTCATACCTCTTGTGTTGGAAAGGCTGCAATTCACCAAGCAGGCTTCGAACTGGTGGAGTACCAATCCTATTCACCGGAATTGATCCCCAGTGAAATTTTCAAACAAACAAGAAGTCATGTCTACTGTAGAAGAGTGGTTTGCAGAGGTTGGACAATCTTTTCACCAGGAGACTAGCGAAATTCTGGAACATCGCTGGGATAAATGTAATAATTTTATAGGACATTATGTTGAAAAACAAAACATTCCTTTCATAAGTTTTTTCATTGGAAAGGGGTCAGGAGTGGAGCATATGGTTTAGTCCCGTATGTAGATGCATATTTTTACATTGATCTAGGCTTATGAGCATGCATATTTTTCAATTTCTATTAGCATATAAGTCCTAAGCCTACTGATGCTTTTCGCGGAACAGTTTGTTGAAACTGATAAACAAAACAGGGCGTAAATAAGTCTTCTTCTGGGAGGGCTTCAAAGAAACAACGTACGTTTATAAATATCGGAGATCATATGCCTATAGTGCAAACTTAAAGAAAAGAAAAGTTGTACTCGATGTTCTAGTAACAAAATAGAAAAATGTTTGCTTCCTTGAGGTGTTGCATTGTGCAATGACTATTTTACTCCATATCACCGATAATAAGCTAATAATAATAAATATAATTTTCTTTCTTTACATTTATTCGATTTAGTCACTCCATAAGTCTATTGGTATAGATAATCCTATGTGAAAATACTATTGGAACAATATGTCCCAGGATAAAAGGATAATCTTTCAAATTTTAAAAAGCATAGCTGCGTCCAACGTATACTGTCAGACATGCAAAATTTACATGTACAAGAATTTTGATATCGTCGAGGTCGTATGTCAAAAAATCAGCTTTTCCCGCAGCTTAAGCCACTTATCAATCTATTGGTGTAGAAGTAGATCTCGATTTTGCCGAGGTTAATAATATTTTCACTGTTGAAACTCGAATTTCAGAACAAGAAAACTCATTTTTGGGACAACCTTTGGACATCGAGGCAGAAGGAAGCGTTAACCATGTGTCTATAGATTCAGGTTGATATAGATCTTTAGAGTTATTAGTGACATCAGATAGTGAATGTTCTGAGGTCTATACAATCAGCCCAAAGACAAAATACACACTGCGTTATGACGATAGCTCAACATGTCAGCACCTCAGACATTCACTATCTGATATCACTAATAACTCTAAAGATCTATATCAACCTGAATCTAATGAATCAAGCTCCTCATAAGACTGAGAAGAGTTTGCTGTGCAGTCCCAAACCCATGGCGAAGACCCCATTGAGTAAGACAAGAAAAGAAAACGAAAAAGGCAAAGAAATTATAAAGGGTGGAAAACACAAAAAATGCTCAACTGAAATTGCTACGCAAGTCATATGTGCGTTTTGAGAAAAATGAAGAGTCCGGCAAATATAGATAGACGTCTGCAAAGGAATCTAAGACTATAGAGCGAAAATATAAAAGAGTCTCTACTGAAGAATCAAGAAGAAAACAAACTTTCCGCTGTTATTTTACAGTAAATAAAGAATCTAAAAAAGAACTAAATATAAAATTAAAAAACTGGTTTGCAAGCAAATGTTTTTGAACTGAACACGTTGAGTATCGAGGGAAAATGCTTACGACTGTGGATCTTGCACGTGGAACAGCCACAGTCATCTGAAACAAATTTAAATAACCAGAAAAATCCAACAGTGACTGCTTCAAAAGACTTAAGAGAACTGGTTGAGACCAAAAGCTGGATACCAAAAGTTGAGTGTAGAACAGTTTCAGAGATAGGCACATAATGTATCTTGAAAAATGTGCTTCAGAAAGTAAAAAAATTCGCGGACTACGTTTCCAAACACCTACAAAAAATTAAACCTTGAAATTTAACCGCCGAAAAAAGATCAGTGTCTAAGACGTTACATTATACAAATGATAACAACTGTACATTATACAAAAGGCAGTACACTTGATAAAGAAAGTTTTCAAAATCATATTAAAACAAAAACGATGCTAATGCAGAAAAAGAATTGGACAAATTTTTAGCTCAGAAAAATGAAACAAAAAATAATATGTTACACAGTTCATTTGTAGGTTGTTCTGCTTTCTTCACAATTAAATACTGGGGCAAATTACTACAAAACAAAGTGAAAAATGGACAACCAAGCCGCTAAAGATGTTTCTTGTTATGTATGGAATAAGCGAGCTGAGCTGAGGGCCTGGAAAGTGAAGTTTCTTGCAACTAAACATATCTTACAGGAAATCGACCAGAAATATTTTGAAGTTGGACATACGCACATCGAAGTCTACAGTGTCCATTCAACAATTGAAACTAGGCTCAGAAATCGAAAACAAATTTTTGTCCCTGCTGACTACATACCTATCATTAAAGTGTAAGAGTAAACAAACCATACGAAACATTTTATCTCAGCCAAGATGATTTTCTACAATTCAGCACAGACTATTACAGTAGCATTCTACCAGGGAAGAAAAGTGATGGCCCATGCTAGAACGATGTCGTTGCATACCAGTATACTCAAAAAGGTTTAATATACTTTAAACTAGACTTCGGCCATACATGGCAACCACTTACAACACGAACGCGAGTTCCAAATGCAATCAGTGAAAGATCAAAATTATACAATGGGCCTTGCCCTATAGAGGAAAGTAAATACCAACATCTGCAAGCACTACAACTATTAATTCTAGAGGACTAAAGAGATTTTTACACCAAGTTAACGTTTAAATAAAAAAAATTATTTTAATTTTTTTAAACTGTTGTTATTCTTACAAGTTTATAATTTTACTCTGTTTTCACCGAAATATAAAATTTTGTTTCATTTTGAATACCGTAGGTGGTAGGTAGGTATGTGTTACATAAAAATTGAACTTATTGTGTAAACCTAATGTGATATAAAAATCACCTTACGACAAAATGATGATAACAGTGTAGAATTTTTGGTATACGACCTATTGTAATTACCACGATGATATTTTAGTTACATAAATAAAAATTCTTCTCGATAGGGTTAGCAAACACAATGCGATACAGTTCCGATCCCAGCCACATCTGAAGTACTTCTGAGATTGCTATTTCTACTGTAATACCCCACACTTTACTGTTGCAACTAAAAAAATGACAACTCTTTAGGAAATACTTAGATTTCTAATAACAATCACTTTTATAATCTAAACTTTCCTTTACTAGTAATTAAAGAATGTTTTACAGCTCAATACGCAAAGCCCATTGGTTAATCTGATTAAATATAATGTATACAAAAGAAGTTTCTTCCAAAAATTGTTTATATAAAATATATATACAGAGTGATTTATTTCAAATGGAAGGACCTCTGTAGAACGCATATTTTTAAACCAATCCCAATTTTTTTTATTTATAGAAATACGCATATAAAATTGTACCCTGACACAAATTATCATACATTTTATTTAATTTCATTTACTTATTTTAATGTAGTTAGATTAATTATTTTAATCTATTATATTAATTTGGAATATAACTAAATCTTGCGTTATATCTCCATTGTTAAATAATATTGTACTTAAGTTAATAAATTAAAATCAAACAAAATAAATTCTCTAAAAATTTCGAAATAAAGTTTTCAAAAACAACCGTTAATCGGCCACAGAATTATAATTCGGGTGATAATTTTAGATGCGTTACACAATAAAAATAATTTCTGAAATAGGTTTAAAAAATATGCGTTCATATAAGTGTTTCCATTTGAAATGGGTGCTACGGTACAATAAAATTTATAAACAGTTTTAAATTGTTATAATATTAGTTGTTACACAGCTCTCACTCACAGCATGATTTTTATTATAAAGTTTATATAGTAAATATGCATAATTAATATGCAACTATTAACATTTCATCTAATTAGAATCATTTCAGTAAAAAAAACTTATATAATGGATTCAAATAGACTTGAAAATAAATTGCAAATAACAACATTTCTTTTCATTTTGTTTATCAATCGTTTTAAAACTTTGATGAATAAAACTATTTTTAATAATTTAAAAATAAAAATAATTACATATATTATTCAGATCGTTGCTCGTCATTTTTTTAAATTAAAATAAACTATAAGTTACATATATAACCTAGGACAATAGTTTCTCTTCAGCCTTACCGGTATACAGTTTGTTCAAATAAATAGCAAATAGCCATTTTACTTTTGTTTTATGTCAGTTGAACGTGTATAAGAGACTTCTATCATAGAAGTGATATACACCGTTGATATGCTTCAATAGACGTCCTTCGATTAAATGTCTTGCGTAATTGACGCCATCAGTTCTATCGCGTGCGAGTCCTACTTCTATTAGCCAGTCAATAAATGTTGTGCCTGGGAAAACTTGACTATATACTTTTAAACCCCATCTGAAAATAGAAAAACTTCGTTTATAAATGAAGTTTCTTTTTCATGCATAAAAGTGTGAAATGCAAGTCCGCAGACAATTGCCTAATTAATAAAATACGAGGATTAAAATAGTTACAGCACTCAGGATGAGAGATTGCCCCAAGGTCGGATGCGCACTAATCTAATTGTAAATTTGAACCAGTGATGTCGTCAGAAAACTGCAACAGAAGTACTCCATAAAATAAATATTGCTCAAAACCAGTTAATTAACCAATATGTTATTAAAATGTTATGTCTAAATAGTTGTTATATTGCTCTATTTGTATGATAATAAATCAAAAACATTTGTGCTTTTTATTTCTTCACACAAATCGAATTATACAACGCCACTGGTAAAGCGTGGGAGAAGTATTTGTCTATTGTTTAGTTGCCGGCCATTTCCGAATGCGCGAACTTAACCTGCGCACCTGACGCAATCTCTCTGCGTACGTGATGTAGAAAAGTAGTACCTTTTATCTTTAGCAATGTCCCTTTTGCAATTTTCCAGGTGGTGAGTTTTAAATTGTTCACAAATATGTTGCGTTTCAGTGCTCAATTCATTGTACAATGGCAAGACCAATGTATTCGATCGGAAATTGAGTTTGCGCCAGAATTTCAAAATTGGTAATGCAATTTCTTTCAAATCAGTGCCAAATATAACGCAAACGATAATCGGCTGACCAAAATTTAGTGCTGCGTCTATGAAAGACAATTCCAAATAGATGCCAGATTTTTGTTCCATGACAACCGTCCACAACGATACGGCTAAACTCTAAAAAAAGATTAAATTCTACTAAAAAACAAACGGAATGCCGAAATATTAAGCTTACTATAAACATGGAGCATATTGAAGTCAGTAATAAAACGTTATGTCGCAAAATTTGTGGATCGTGAACGCTGATTTCCTCCTCAATGAGTTCCAGATCATCGTCCACCCTTTCTTCGTATTGTTGCATCATCAACTGGCAAAGTTCGCCAGGAGCTAATCCTGTTCCACAAGCTAGTCCCGATGGACAATTATGACCTGTCGTGCCATCATTTCTTGCAGAAGCTTGTGTAGAGTTTGCTCTTTCGCTGTTATCAGAAAACAGATCTTCTATATCTGTAAGAGTCGTTCGTACATTCTCTTCTTCTGAACTCTCTCTTATTACCGACAGTTGATTTTTAACAGTGCCTGATATTTGACAAGTCCCTGTATAAAAAACATGTATTAGATTTCTTGTTTAAACGTACATCCACGAATCTCACCCTTCTGATCAGCTCGCGTCCAATATTTCACGCGACGATATTGTACAGATAAATATCTGTACAATATCGCGTAACTTTTTGTACGTGAGCGATCGCGAGTTAAAAGACAGATGTTTGTGCAAAATATCTACCAAGAATTAAAATGCAGCAACTAAGCATAGTTTAAAAGGATGTATACTGTTTGAAGAAGATGGAAAATTGACATTTGAAAATTTCTGGAAACAAAGCTAGAATGAAAAGAAACTTTTTGTTCAGCTAAATATGAAATGAACAGAAACACAAAGATAGAAAAATATTTAGAAAAATCGCTAAAGGTGAATAGTTTTACGTACTATTAAGAAATAATAATAACCACGTAAAAGTATGTAAAAACATGTTTCTTTTTTCATTGATAATAGACGTATTGTCAGAACGTTCTTAGGTAAATGGAAGTAAACAAGAGGACGAGGAGTAAACACACTACGGTTGAAGAAGACAAAGAAAACGAAAATGAAGATGACGGAAAATCTGAGGACCCAATTACAGAAAAAAGGAGGAAGAGCCTGGATTTAAAAGAATAGATTACGTGGAACTATTTTTTGAATCTCTGCCAAAGATGGAGTCACATTATTGTAGATCACAATCCCAAAAGTTACACCTTGAACCTCAATGACAGTTGAAACAAAAATTGTATGGAGTCTACAGTAAGAATTGGTGTCATCAACGAAATGTTCATCCGTTTTGAATTACGTATTTGATCATTATTTTAACGATATGAATTTGAGCTTATTTTAAAGAGTCAGAGGAAAGTTCTGTTACCAAATGACAGCGCGTTGAAAATTTGAAAAATTGTATTTAATTTTATTGTCGGCAAGCATGTAAAAACCTCATTTACTAACGCGCAACATTTTCATTTTTTTGATCGTGTTATAATTCTTGTTATAATTCTATGCGATGGGGCGTTTAGTCCGTAATTTGTTTTGAGATGATTTGCGTTTAGTTCTTTGGATTCTTTCGATCCTGTCTATGTGTATATTGTGGGGACCTAATTAAGCAACAATAATCTACAATGGATCTTACGAGGAAAATGTATAATATTGTTAAGCAACGGACATTATAAAAATCGTTAGTAGTTCTTTTTATACACCCCAGAATACACAAGGTTCAAGGTACTATATAATCAATGTGGTCATTAAAAGTGAAATTGGAATCGAAAATAACACATAAATCTTAAATATTACTAACAATTTGTATGGGTTTATTATCAATACTATACTGAAATTGTGCGATGACTTTTTTCTTCGAGAAGCAAATTTGTTTGCATTTGTTTATATTAAGCGACAAATCGTTTGCTACACACCTGTTCTGTAAATTGTCTAAATCTTTTTGTAGTATGTTTCTGTCTGCATTATTTTTAATATTCCGGAATACCTTTAGATCGTCGGCAAAGACTAAATACTGGGATTCTATACGATTTCCAATGTGATTAATGAATAACAGAAATAATATAGACCCCAGATAGTACTGGATAGGAAAGAGAAAGGTAATTTTGAATGTTTGCTGTTTGTTTCCAGTCAGAAATGTAAGAAGATATCCTATCGTGAGCCAGATCATTTACACTAAGTCGCTTTAATTTGGTTAGAAGAATTTTGATGTTAACTCTATAAAAAGCTTCACTGAAATCGGTATAAACTGAGTCTATAATATGACCTTCTAAAGTTTCAGCAATAAATCTACCCTATTGGTACAACTTTGTTGTTGTACTTCTTTCAGGAAAAAAACCATGCTGTTGCTTCACGATGATATCCTGAAATGTATCTTAGTGTTTTATTAATGATGCGATCTAATATTTTGGGGATAGTTGATTGAATACAAATGGGTCTGTAATTTTAAACATCGTTTTTTTCCTGACTTGAAAATCGGAGTTGTGAAAGATTGCTTCCAGGATTGAGGTAGTTTCCTGAGGCCAGTGACTTTTGAATCAATAGGCTTAAGGGAAAAGATACAATTAGTGCGCAATGTTTTATAAAGACATTTGGTATTCCATCAGGTCCGAATGGTTTATTTAGCGTTAAATTATGTCAAGTACTTCTTCACTTGTAGAGAATTTGTTTAAATTAATATTATTATCTGAATATTCACAGATATTGTATACAGTACCATAGTTATAATTATATACCGTTTGAAAATGTTGAGAAAATAATTCCGCGATGCTTTGATTATCAGAAGTGGCTTTCCCTGTTTCAGAGTTCAGCATTTTATTCGGAACCCCTTTAATATCCTCTCTTTTTGATTTAATGAAATTCCAAATCATTTTGTATATTTACAAGATAGCAATTATTATCAGTAGCAATTTTTTGTTTCGTAGCAGTACTTAATTTTTTGAAGCAATTATAATCAAAATTATTATTGGTAAATTTAAACTTTTTCAATAGTTTTCAATAGCATTATATAAAATGTGGTAAAACATTTTGGTTGCCTCTTCAATGTCTAAATTTTTCAGTAATTGTGGCCAATCAATAAGTTTCAGATAATAAATGACATCATCATACGCGCGAGTACATTTAAAATCAAAATAGAAATTGTTTTCGTCTTCTAATTCAGTGTAAATTTCTGTGTCAAGAGTGATTTGTAGTGCTGGGTGGTGTGTGTCACATTTTATCAATGGGTCACTAATAGGAACAGTTTACCTGATTATTTGACAGAACTAAGTCTAAAATTGTTTTGTTTATATTTTGTAACACTATTATACTGATGTAATTCACACAATGCGAAACCATCAGAGTAGTGCTGCAGCTTCACCAGTTACGTGACCCGCTTGAAGTCCAGGAAGTTCTGGGTCGCATCTCCAAAGGATGTTTGGTAAATTGTAGTCACCTGTAACTATAGTTTTTGTATTGGGATTTCGTTCTACCATGTCCTTCATCAAGGTAATATGGCATCTGTAGTGTGAAGTTAGAGAGGCTGGTAGCAAGTATACGCCACATGCCAATGTTTTCACTCCGTTTGTCTCTATTTTAACCCATATTTCTTCTCTGTCTTTCGTGTTAACTTCGAGTTCCGATGCATATATATATATATACTTTTATGTTCCGATATCAAAATTTCGCCTCCCCTGGATTTATTATTACTCCGGTCTCTGCTACATACGTTATATCTATTATCAATGATTTCGTAGTTATTGATTTCTGATATCAGCCATGTTTCTGTTATTATTAGTACATCGTAAGATTCGGATGGATAATATTGCCAAGTAAATGTCATTTGTTTTTGTTCTGAGGCCTCTAACATTTTGATAATAAATTGTAAATGTGCTCGTATCTAGATTTTTTGATTCACAATTGTGGGAATGCCATTTAAATATTTTATAGTTTTTTGTTCGATACCTTTAGAGTTGATTGCGGTCAATTCTTCCTTAATTTTTTTATAGTAGGTTCGTTGCATTTGTGTTTGATCCGATGAAATAGCGACATTTATATAGGGTTCTTCAAGTGCTTTCAATTTGTAGTTGTTGTGTAATATATCCAGAGCTTGTTCTTTATTATTAAATTTTACTAGCAATGGCCTGGTTTTATTAGAAGTAAATTTACCAATTCTGTATGCTTTCAATTCCATCAGCGTAACATTACTAACTTAGTGCAAATGTTCGAGATTTTATTAATATCTTCTTCAAATCTCAGCTGTGGAGTCATATTTTCCGTTTCCGTTATGTTATATAAAATGATATTCCGCTATGTCAGATATTTCATTTATTACCTGTTCTTGAGATGAGGTTTTTATTTCACTCAGTTCATTTTTTAAACTTATAAATTCAGCTTGCAAATTTTTATTTATTTTGATCTGACCTTCAGATTTTTTTAGCAAATCATTATATTTGAATTCCATATTACTAGATTGTGAATATGGATGAGGCTTAGGAGCTTACATGAGAGTTTTTATTGTTTGTTTAACTTCAGCAAGTTCTTTTATGCTAGACTCTTCACATAAAAACATCAGCGACCGGTTTGTCATCTCCAGACATCTTAGTTCATTTGGATGTAAATTACTGCATTTTGCATGAATTTATAACGAGCAGCTGACACAGGAAATCCGATAATCCGCCTCGGTAAACTCAATATTACATGTGATAAAGGTCATTTTGAGGTTATGTTAGAAAGTATGATGGAATAACACAATTTTACTAATATAATTACACATATGCAGTTAGTCTTTATAATTTTGAACGAAAATCCAATTTTCTGAACACTCTTCAGCAGCAAAAACCACTCAAAAAGCAGATACAAGTAATTTTCAGGTTATGTAAGAAAGTTTTATTAAAATCAATATTATTACTCATTTATTATTATTACATACTAGTCATTATTACATATCACTCATTTATTATTATTACACATATATGATTACTATACATATACAAAATATAGGCAATTTTATGCTTATATACACTGCCTATATTTTTACATATGTATAAAAAGAATTGGTACTTAAATATGAGAAGTTTCCACAAACAGTAAATAATGAACCACTTGAAATGAAAATTGGCGTATAAGGATGGATAAAAATGGATCATATTTCCAGAAGTATTTCAACAAGATAAAAGTATTAACATCTAATGTATTTTCGATAGTAAACTAATGCATTTTGATTTCAGAAATCGAAACATCGTAAATGTCGTCTATTGATGGCCAATTTCTCGGTATTTTTATATTACATATATTATAATTTTATGCCATTAAAATAATATTATAATTAAAATTAAATTAAACATGTAATAATAAAAACAAATATTTCGACTATAGCTTTCTGAGTGAAACATTTAGTCAACATTATAAAGTCACTAAATATAGATATACTCCAGTCAATGCGTACTAACTAGAAAGTTAGATTTTATTACAAAAAGTTGAGTACCTACAATTACTCAATATATTGGGCTTCCCTGCAAAAAATTAGAGGCTCTACACTTTTCGCATTAGGTAAGGACTAATGCCACTAGTTGTAAGGACTAATGCCACTAGTAAATCCCCAATTTCAAGCTGTCAGATGATGTGATTATAATATAGTCGATGTCAAGGTAAAATAAAGTGCCGTAGTATCATCGAAGAAAGTCATCAGCTTCAAAATTAGTTTCAGTGTTCACAGAACAACACTCCTATCCCAAATACATTGTCAATGCTGTAGAGAAGTTTATCGTCCGTTTGTATGTGAGTGATACGAACATTCTAAATTTATATGAATAACGTTCGTTACCAACATTTCATTAAGCGTGCTTCAAACAGCAAATTAAGTCTTGTATGATTGCCATCAACACAAGCCCCTACCAGATACCATTCCTTCAAGACACGTCACACAGGCCAAACGTGGTTGGGGTTGAATATAAAACCAATTGACTGGGGTTGGATCAGCACAATTCAAAGACTATGCACTGATTCATGCTAGGAACAATTCTGCCAGTAAATTCAATCATTATTGAAATTTATACCAAAAATGATATCATGGGATTTGTAGTTGTCAAAAAGTATGTCGAAAGTGTTCAAATCTTTGCACATTTTGTTTTGACCAATCATGTAAAAACGGTCGTACTTGTCGGTTGTCTTGTCGGAAATCTCAGTACAAAAGCTTGAAAAGACACCCAATAAAATAAAAAATTAAAATTCGTTCTCTCCTGATTATGTTTCAATGGGGATCCGTAAAATAACCATAAAAAATGGTTACGGTTATAATGGGGACGGCAAAAAACAATGCGTTCAGACTACTTAAGTTGAAGAATTTCTTACACTACTCAGCCTTAGAATAATGTAAGAAATTCTGTTATTAATATTAGAGTTAAATTTACCATTTGAAGAACTACATCCATTCATGCATATGTTGGTTGCCTCACTAGATTGTTGTATTGGATTTTCGTCACTTGGCGAATCAGATAATGAGCGCTCATCGGCGTGATTTATATCCCGGGATAAATCCCAGAACAATTTATTGCGTTTCTGATAACGTTGTGTGTAAATTACGCAGCCAACGATTACTAAAATCATAAATTAACACAAGCTAATGATTTGTTTTTAATTTTTTATTTTATATATATAACTAGCTACTATATTTATTTTTACGCATGCAAAGTTTCAGTTATTTTACATTTTGAATTATATACAGGGTGATTCATGTAACCTGGAATATTGTATTATATCGAAAAATATGGATCGGACAGAAAATATGCCGAATCGAAAC
>WYDF02276636.1:0-17534 GCA_009867245.2 Adranes taylori | reverse complement strand
ATATCTTTGAGGGTCTCTTGCATTTAAGAAGTGGTTACAAAACGTAATCTCCTTTGCATACCATTGAGAATTGATTAGAAGGAACAACTGGACCTTGATCTTTGCTTTCTCTACTATTATACTAATATTTGCCGAGGTGTGCTACAGCTCCTCTCTGCATTCCTCTATCTTTTGAGTGTGTATCAGACAATGGTCTATTCTACAGACCATTGCTATTTCTCTGTCTATTATATGATTGAATTGAGACTCACTGTCTTCTAACTCTAAGTTACACATGTGTTTACATGTTGCACTGAAGATGTATCCAAATATCGAAATCGTTGAACTGTAAACTGTGTATATCTATGCTCCATTTTTTTTCTAGATTCATATCATCAAATTATACTATTTATTATTGAACCTGTACTATTTTGTTCGATTTCGTATAACAAGTAAAACAGTCTTATCTTGCCAATTTGATAGTAACCAATAAGGAGCTGTCCCACAGCTTCTTGTCAATTTGTATGCTTCTTACAAATTTTACACTGAAAATGTTTTCAAATATCGAAAAGTAGTTAATATTGAATGTGTAGATATGCATATATGGAGACCTTAATGTAGTCCAAATTGTTATGCTATTATGCTATTATTCATATTACGAAAATATTGTACTGAAGATATAAATAATCGAAACGTCGATGGCATTGAAATTCTAAATATCTAATTTCTTATATTATGTTGTTTTGCCTGTTGTAAATATACATTTATGAAACATAAATATGTTTTATTTGCCTCTACCTAAATCTTGGCTTGACAAAAATCGGATAAAAGAATTCATTATACTGCTATGTTCAGAAGGTTAATACAAGGTCATATGTTATTATGTTTATTACGTTTAATCTGATATGACATGTTTACTATTAATTGAACCTATTTGGGAAAAACATTGAAACCGGAAGAGACCATTTTTCTGAACCGGAAATGAATTTTTACGACCGGAAGTTGAAACCGGAAGGGATCATTTTTTTAAACTGATAGTGCCTATTTATAAATACATCATCTTGTGTTTTATGTACTATATACAATACATCATATATAAAGATCCAAAATTTGTTTTTTGAGTATAATGACGGTGTAGGTTAGATGAAAAGTCAAAACCAGACACAGAATTTACGGCTGTCAGGAGTTATTATCAGATGACTAGGTTACCGCAGGGATTAAAAATATTTCTCCCAATTCTTTTCCCCCTGCTATGAGCCCATGCCCGTGACGAATAGCACGTGTTCGACTCACTTGCCATTACGATTACGTACTCATAATATATATTAATATATTAAATTTTCTTTGTAATTGTGGAAATGCCAATAAAGGTTAATTATTATTATTATTATTAATATATTGGCGAATGTTTCCGAGTCGATTCTCGGATACTTTTACTTAGTACAATCCTAAAAATTCACCATTCCGATTACTTATTTAATAACATGTACTAAAATATTGGTGAATACTTAGGGATCAATTCTCGGACGTTTTTGTGCTCATTGTTGGTATAGATTCATAGATCATCTTGTTGATAAGAATGTAAGGAAACATTATGACGCCGTGTGTTTGAGGTAATGTTTATTACTATTAGTGCGAAATGTGACATGCATGTCGTTAATGCAGATTTCTGCGTCATTGCTTGCCTATAGGGCTTTACATTCAGCGATAGATAGCGTCAGTTGTTTAGGTAATATTTTTATATTCAATACAGAATCTTATGTTTCCTTTTTATACTCCAACTAATACCATAGATCCATTTGCTCGACGTTTTGAAAACTCACATCTATGCCACATATTCCAATGTTCCGAATGTGAATATACTACTCTTCGTAAGGATATTCTTCTCACACATCAACGTACCCTTTTTGGAATTAAACCGTGTGAGTGCTCAGAATGTGATTATAAATCTAGTACAAAAGGAAATATCACGGTTCATATAAGGTGCTCATGCTAAAGATAAACCGCTCAAACGTTCGGAATGCGATTATTAGTCTACGCAGAAATCTCACTTAACAAGTCATAAACGAAATCATTTTGGAATCACGCCATTCCAATGTATAGAGTACGTTTATAAAACTCTTTGCAAATCGAATTTTATATCTCACAGTCGCAATCATTCTGGATTGAAGCCATTAAAATGTACCGAATGCTTTATTTAATTAACAATTGTATTATGGACTTTTAGCACAAGGTAAAGCTGTAGATCCGATATGAATATTTTATACAATATAGAATGATTCTTTCAATTATTTAAATAATGTTGACTTAAATGAATTAATTATAATATTTAATAAACTACTAATTTGTTAAGGCAGAACATATTAGAGTTATAAAAACGATACGACCTAATAATAATAATAATAATAAAACCTATATTGGCATATACCTATTACAAAATTAGAAATAACTTGAAACAAGAAAACATAATTCATAATAATAATATTAAAACAATTTCCTATTTCATCTATAAACATAACTTAACCATAGCAGAAGAAGAAAAGGCCATTATTACTTTCTAGTCCCTTCCTCCCATCCTACATTACCCAATCATCCCAACACCCCGCCTAATTCCCCTTTCTTCCTCATTCCCATTTTCTCTTGCGTATTTCTTTCATCACTTTCTTCATAATCTCAATCCCCATTCTCTCCTTCCCCAAACTTGCCCTCCAGTTTTCTCCCTCTTCTCTATCCTTTTCACGCCATTCAATTCCCTCACATTCTTTGAACCAGTGATTCCAACTTTCCTTCTTCTTTCCGCAAATTCTACAAAATATTTCCGTCACGTACATCCAGTAGATATTTCTTCTCTCTTCATTCCCGCATCTAAATCTCGCAATCATTCTCTTATCATCCATATACATACAGACATTAAATACTCAGCCATTCCTTCCACATCCTTAGTACTCATATACCTACTATTATAACTACTCTCTTTTATCTTTCTATTACTTTCTTGTCACTCTTTCATTCATTCTTTCATTCACTCTACATCTTTCATTCTTTCCGTTATCTCATTCATTGCTTTTATCCCTCCCATCATCTTCTCCCTCCATCTTTCAGACAACCAGCCAATCCTCTTATTAATATTCATTCTACTTGTAATCCATCCATTCTCTCTTCCTTCACACTCTCCTTTCATCAATCCTTCCATGTATACTTACCTAATTAGCATATACCCGTCATCCGTCACCTCATAATTTACCATTTTTTTTAAGTTCACTTATCCAGCATTTATACTTTCCTGCCTCCTTCCTCACTATTTCACTTCTCATACTCTTTTATAGCCACAACATTCTTTTCAGGCAACCCACGTATATTCTTTCCATCTTCTCCCTTTCTTCCACTGCCCATACCTCCGCACCGTACATCATTACACTATTCATACATACTGCAATAATCTTCATCCTAATTCTGACCGAATTCCCGAACTTTCTACCCCATACTATCCTCAATCTCTCCATTGCTATTCTGGCTTTCGTAGTTACCTATTCCACATGTTCCTTACATGATCCATTCTGTGTCAACATAAATCCTAAGTACCTATATCTCTTGACTTTTTGTATTCTTATTCCTCCTATCTCAAAATTCTCATTTCGCCTGCCTCTCCCTCCTCTCTTGCATACCATCACTTTCGTTTTCTCTACATTCATATCCAATCCCATTCTATCCAAATACCCTTTTATCCTTCCAATCATTTCTTTCCTTTCCTCAACACTACTCGCCATACATACTATGTCATCTGCATATGTAAGAGACCTATCTTTGTCCTTCCAATCTTTATCCCACCCGCTTGCCTATTCTCCAGCACTTCCAGATTTGACAAGTATATATTAAATAGGCAAGCGCTTAGTGGACAACCCTGCCTTACTCCCCTTTTGGTATCAAACCATGGAGATGCCTTCCTTAGGTCGATAAACAGAAGGTATAACTTTTTTTTCCTCCCTATTTCTATATTCATTAAATAGTTTACTGTTACGATAGCGACAATATTGTCGCTAATCCCCCTTCCTCTCACAAATCCATTCTGCGTGCATGATAATATTCTCTTATCTCTCACTTCTTCTTCCGACCTTCTGTTTAATACCCTCGCATACAACTTATGCAATCCATCCATTACAGTCACTCCCTTGTAATTATTCACATCCATTCTACATCCTCTCTTATACACTGGAACAATTTCTCCTTTTTTCCTTTCACCCAGCACTTTTTCTTCTCCTTTCCAATTCCTATTCATTCCCCTAACTAATGCTCTCATTCCATTCTCATCCAAGCACTCAATTAATTACTACATTAATTAATTAATTACGCAACATTTTAACTCTACTAAGTTGTCAATACTAATGGTGAAATTGCGAAGTTCTCAATACAAATGAGTACGTTTTTCGCTGGCAAGCAGAAGCTCAGAACTAATACTGCGATCAATATGTTTCACTTATATAAATTCACAATTTTCCAAGTATATGTGAAAAGGGTCTACACGTACATATTCAATCAATGGGTAAATTAAAATAAGGGCCATATACAGACCCGTTATAACGTTTCATTATTTACCTGATAAATGTATGCAGACGAGAATCATAATTATGCTTAACATATTCATTTTGAAATGTGATATGTATATGTTATATTTTAATTTATTTATTTTGTTAATACTAAAGAAATGAGAATAACACTCTAACTTCGTGCTTTAATATGATTTTTTAAACAATACTAAGAACAAATTATTTTTAAACAATTTTGTAATGAAACATGATCAACAACATGAAAACAATAGAAAATACATAAATAATTTAAATGGATTTTCTTGTTTGCTTTTAAATCGAATGAATAATTGCACTTGAACAATGAGAGAAAAACTTATAGCTGTTGGCTCCATAATTACATAAAAATTGATTAGTATCATGATGATTGAAACTATGACTATCGCTAGGAATATACATCACTTACTTATTCAGACACGGTGTATCGCTAGCGTTACATACCTATCGCAATCAATTGTTCAACATATTCGTGTATTCCAAGCGCGCACTATTCCATTACATGTACATTACAAGTTCCATGCCTTTGGCCTATGCAGCTATAGAATAATAATTTAGTTAGGATGACAAAAAGAAAGGCAAATTTCTAGCGTTTTTTTCGAAAATATTAAATTACAGCAGAACATTGTCAAACTATATACGAAAATGATGACCGTATACACTTCCGTACGATCAGGAATCGAGAACTCAATTCATTGACGCATATGAATAAAAAATTCTATGTATCAAGACCCGCTACATTTATCACCCTCTTAAATGTGAGCGAATCCAAAGATATATGAGATTCGTATAATAAGACCTACTAAAATTTAGCGGGTCTCTAATTCAATTTCATAAAAATTCCTATAAGAAGACACCGTCAAAAATAGCTACTTTTTAGTAAATATGTGAGAGAGCTGACCTGTGTTAATAAGAAAATAATACGTTTTAATTAATGTATTATTGTAAATTTTTATTTTCGAATCTAAAATTAAAAAAAAATGTTTTCGATCATTATACAATTTATAAAATCATTATAAAAACATGTTTAGAAATAAATTTTTTTTTGAGAATTAAAATCATAAAAAAAATTTAAATTAAAAATTTTTACCATTATATATTTTTTTCGAAATCTAAAAATTTTATAAATTATCTAAAAATCAAATTTGTCAAATTTATTTGACAAAACTTGTTCAAACTTTTTAAAACCCGTTCCACACCGAGGAAACTTAATTGGCGACGAGCGATTGGATAGAAACTGGATTAGAAATTTGACAATATTGCCATAATCCCAGTTTCGGTTTCAACCATTGAAATACGATTGCTCCGATAGGAGGGGACAACAATGCGAATCCACATAGGAATAAAAAAATGGATTTATGTTAGGAAACTTTTAATAATCAAATTATAATTCCTAAAAATATTTATTTATGTCAGATTATGAAATTGAATTTGATCTGGGGTCAAAGTTTGTTGATCAGAGTGACGACTTATTAACTGAGTTATCAGATACTTTCATTAAAAGAGTTAATTCATAAAAAGATTAAAATTCATTTAAAATTAAAATTATTTCATTAAAAGATTAAAATTACCCAAATTTTCATATTTCTCTATCATTGACGTCAACATACGAAGCCAACAATATATGAAGACAATATATGGCGACAATATACGAGTACATACGAAATCCCCAGGTAGTTCAAATGAAATGATCAAAAGTAATGATCTAAAGCAATGAAATGATGAAATGAAATGATCAAAGGTTTTTAATCCAATATATATCTTAGGAGCGTTTGGGGTTGTAATTCTTTTAGCATAACTTGTACCATCTTATAGATTTCCTAAAAAGTTAAATATTTTTTATTTTATTTCAACATGATTTTTTTTTTTACTTTAAAAAGTATAACTTTACATGTAACTTTAAGAACTATAACAGTTAAATAAAATGATCAAACCTAATGTCGACACACGAAATGAGTTTTAATATAATCCAAATGACAAGAGAAAAACAATGAAAAGAAAAGCAGGATTCGTTTACTCTAAACAATAAGATGAGAAAGAAATGATAAAAGTTCACAGGTCACGTATGATGGACGGATGAAAAAACAAGAATCGGTAAAAAAAATAATGATTAGATCGTTGAGAAAATTAAAGAAAGTCGAAATAAAAAAACGAAAACTCTCTAACAACACGTTAATGAATGATTTTCTTTCTTAGATCTATTAGTTTCCAACGTTTTATGACTGCTAAAAGAGTCTGTTTCCTAACTGATAATCGTGTTAAATTTTAGTAGAAGAATTCTCTTGTTCGACAATAGCAGTTTTATTTGGATCCATTAAGCCTTGCAAAAGACATGTTAAATTTAGCTTTCAAAAAAGTTCCAAATGTGCCCATGATTTTATCTATCCATGCATTTTTTTACGTAGCCAATTTTTTTTACCAATATAATTTATTTGATCATTGTAAATTTTTATTTTGACATCTAAAATAAAAAAAAATTATTATAAATTTTTTTAAATGTAAAAATTCAGAAATTTTATGATTTTGGCCGAAACCATTATAAAAATTTTTTGAAATTAAAAAAATTTTTCGATTAGAATTTTTTTTTGATTATTGTAAATTTTTGTTTTGAAATCTAAAAATTAAAAAAAAATTTGATTATAAAATTTTTTTTGAAATCTAAATATTTAGAAAGTTAATAATTTTGCCCAAAATCATTATATAAATGAAAAATAGACAATTTTAATTTTTAGGTTTGGAATCTAAAAATGAAAAAAATTAATAATTGCACCCAAAACCATTAAAAAACATTTTTTGAATTTAAAAAATGTTTAGACCATTAAAAAATTGTTTTTATCTAAAAATTTTATAATTTTTAATAATTTATCTAAAAATTTATTAATCTAAAATATAAATTATCTAAAATTTATTTTAAAAATTTGTTTTTAATAACTATCTGATCTAATTTATGATTATCTAAAAATTTAATAATTTAACATTTACTTTCATTACGATCATTTTAAAAATGTTTAGAAATAAAAATAAAATTTGACAATTATAGTTTTTAGGTTTGGAATCTAAAATTTAAAAAAATTAATTGTTGGGCCCGAAACCACTGTAAAACATTTTTAGAAACAAAAAAATATTTGACCATTATCATTTTTTTTTATCTAAAAATATAATTTTTAATAATTTATTATATCTAAAATTTATTTAAAAAATTTTATAATTTATTCTTAATATCTATCTAATTTATCTAATTTATGCTTTTCTAAAAATTTTATAATTTAACGTTAAAAAATTGATACTTCCATTGAGATCTGGTTTCAAACTTACAACTATGCTCAATTTTTTTTAATCATCGTGAAAACTATATCTTTAGTTGTCGAGTCCTTGTAATTCTCGTAGATGAAGTCACGAATTGCATGAATGCAAAGTAAAAACCCCCATGACGATATATTTGTCATAAGCGAGTCACGCCAAAAGTATTGCATAACGTTTTAAGAGATTTTCTTACTTTTTAACTAACGACTATAAATGGTAACTTAAAGAATGCTGCCTATACATAATTTCCATAATATTTTTTTCTGGTGGATTATGCTATTCAACTTACTACTTGTCAAATATAAACATTCCTGATTCATGTTTTATTGTCTTGATTCATTATAACAAATTTTAGAAATTAAATTTTTTTGACCATTAAATTGTTTTTAATCTAAAATTTTGAAATGAACGATTTTGTCCAGAACCATTATAAAAATGTTTAGAAATAAAAAAAATGAAAATTATATTTGAAAGTTTTCTTTTCAAATCTACACCACAAAATATACTGTTTTTGGAAATTGATAATTATGAAAATTTTTATATTTTTTATTTGAGAAAATGTTCCAAAAACAGGGACACACTTATAAAGGAAAAAAGTAAAATTTTGCGAAAATAGGAAATTGTGAAATTTTATGTAGAGAAATCTCAAAAAAGCTATAAAATGGCAAAAATTTTGAAGAAAATTAATAAAGATATCAAAATTCCAGATATCAAATTCCAGAAGATTTCATAATGTTCGGGAAAAAAATTAAAAAGACTATTTGACATGGTATCAGTCTGGAATTTGACAGTTAAGTTGTGAGATTGAGAATTAAATGGTGAGTGCGATAGGATATGTTAGAAAAGTTTAAAAAAGGGCCCGAAATTGGGCCCTTTCTGGGCTGAATGAGACATGTGAAAATGCACAATTTTCAATCGCATTTTTATTCTTTTTTTTTACCATACAGAAAGCTAGGGAGTGCCGGTGAGTTGCATTCTTGGAAAGGCACATTTATGCCCTTTCAAAAAAGTGGTGAACGAAAATTATACGCTAATTTATAAAATGTCTAGGTGAATAAAAAGCGTAAGTCGGAATTTTAGGAAACATTCATTATGCGACAAAAAAGCTAATTTTAGTAGTGCTTCCGACTGACATTTCTAGACATTTACATTCATTGCTCTTGAATGATTGGAGATAGTACCATGAAATTTGGATATGTTATGGAAGACACCTTATATTTTCGTTTGTACTTAAAATCAGTTTGGATCATGTTTGTTCCAAAACAAAACAGGTTACTAAACATGTTGGCCCGCTTGCTTTGTGTATTATACCCTAATATTATATTTGACGTGGAAAGTACTACAGATGGGCACATGTTGTAAATATACAGTGGTATAGTATTAGTTTCCAACAAATTTAATTTTATAAAAATTTTTTTTTGATCATTATACTTTTTTGACCATTATAAATGTTTGATTTGAAATCTAAAAATTAAAAAAAAATCGATTATAAATTTGTTAAACCTAAAAATTTAGAAATTTTATAATTTTGCCCAAAATCATTATAAAAATATTTAGAAATCAAAAAGAAAATTTTTTGACAATTATAACTTTTTGTCTTTGAATTAAAAAAATTTTTTTTTAGAAATTTAAAATGCTTTTGACCATAATAATTTTTTTTGTAATGTAAAAATTTTATAATTTATCTAAAAAATTTATTAAATCTAAATTTTATTTTAAGAATTTAATAATAATTTATTTGTAATAATATCTATCTAATTTATGATTTTCCAAAATTTTAATAATTTAACATTTAAAAATTGATACTTTCATAGAGATCTAGTTTCAAACTTACAACTATGCTCAATTTTTTCAAAATCATCGTGAAAACTATATCTTTTGTTGTCGAGTCCTTGTAATTGTCGTAAAGGAAGTCACGTATTGCATGAACGCAAAGTAAAACCCCAAGACGATACATTGGACATAAACGAATGGACAGATGAGACGTTCGCGACGTGTCCTTAAAGATTTAGATCGGGAGAGAAAAGCGGATAACACATAATGAGATAAAATAAAAAACACATCACATAACTAATTTAATTATCCTCGCAGACGCATAGAAGCTGCATTAAATTATTAATTTATTTTAATTAATTAATGTAGTGTTCCTAATCAATCACTTTGTATATATCGTTTCTCTCGAGATTTATACAAAATATTATAAATTATATCGGGGTTGAGCATTTATTGTTATGACATTTATTTATTAAATACAGTTTTTGAGTCATGTTTTTAGAATAAAATTTAAGAAGTCTTTAATCTTTAATATTTATTTACAAAAATATCTATTTTACATCCAGTGTTAAAAAATAGCGTTTTGAATATTCATGATTTTCAACATTCTTATATGAGAATTTGTTGCAAAAGTTTGCTCGTGTATTACGGAACATGTATCTATTATGACTGCAATAAAATAAATCCTCCTAACTTTAAACTAAAAATGATTTTCTATATATATTTTATTCCAAAAAGCTTTAAAACTGCTTCTTGAGGCTCTTGTAAATTTGCATCTCAAGTCGATTATAAGTCTACATATAAATGTATAACCATTCACATACGGCCCACGTTGCAGAAAAAGCATTCAAATGTTCCGAATGTGAATATACTATTATTTGTAAGGAATTGAATTTTGGAATTAAATCGTTATTCTTTATATCAGGGTTGAGTATTTATTATTATGACATTTATTTACTAAATACACTTTTTGCCAATTTTTGCCATGCAAGAATTTTTTTAATGTCGCTGTAAAAAGTCGAATAAGGAACGATTCGAAATTTATACTGCGAAGGCGTTACTTAATACCCCGGCCATATGAATTAGAAGCAAGAAGAAGAAGGGTCCAAGTGTTGAATATTCGAAAAACTGAGGGGGTTACATGCAAAATAAGGGGGTTTAAAAGTCTATAAATATGCGATATAGGTAAAATAAGTTTCTTGCGAGAGATGGCGCTTGTTGTTTAGGTAATATTATAATCGCAATGGGTTTAATGAAATCGGTGTCTTTATTAGAAGTACACCGTGGCTGGGGATTTGAACCGCCTTCTTGCAGGGTGAATATATTAGAACTCAACGACGCTAACCACGGCGCTACCTAAGCGTATTGCTTTAAATGACATTTAACATTATAGCGGTGCAGAGTTGACGCGGCCTCCGGAATCCTTTCGGTTGCGCGCTGAGCAATTTGCCATCTCCTTTAATGCCTCGGGTACGGTACGAGCGATGAGCGTTGAGAGGTAGAACGGCAAGATAATAGGGCGATAGAGCGCTGAGCGGTGCCTGCTACGATACAGATAAACTAGGCGGTAATTTTCATCAGTCATCGTCATGATATCATCCCGTGAACAAGAAACAAATGAATTCTATTAGATTTTGAATTTTCTTATAAAGAATTTATTTCCAATTAACTGAGCAAAATCGTAAGGTTCAGTTAGAAAGTTTTGTGAAGGAAATGTTTGAAAGTTTGAAGACTAGAGTATACGATTGTGTAGGAAATACTATCGTTGCGCATTCCTTAATTCATGTTCCTTGACGGTCTCAAACACGCAATTCAGAAAGTTACTGCGATGTTTCAGTTTATCTAGATTATCCAACCGAGTTACGTAAAGGTAAAGATTGTCTTATCACTATCGTTTTGCTTCCCCATACATACTACGACATTGATTTTCCTCTCCTCTAGTTCCCATATTCGCTTGTCTACATCTTCTTTTTTATTGGAATTGCATCAGTGAACGATAGGATCTAGTAAATCTATCGGCACCTTTAAAACAGAATGACGCAGTGTTCTGTTGCTGGCTGGGCTATGCGTTTGTATTCTCTGCAATTTTGATATGTATAGTATAGCCTATAACAGTCTTGAGAAAGAGACTGAAGATTCCCTACCACAAGCCTTAGAAGAATGACGTCCCTGGTGAATTCTATAAGGACTGAAAATTTTCACTTTTGGTGCGGAGCGCTGGTGGGTTTATACTTTCTTCCTGAAAGTGTCCTTTAGGTTTTTCCATCCCTTTTTATACTCTTTCCCTGCAAGAAAGATGACTTATTTTATACTATCTTTCACATATAATTACACAGAGACTGAAATTAATTTTTTGAATTCCTAGGGTTAAATAATATGCCTAAATCCACCTTTTCTATTGCGGGCTTTAATAAAGTATTTCTCTCTCCTGGTGCATTAGAAATTAATATGTTAATCCAAATGATAATTGAAAGGGACATGTTTCGTCGTTTTTTACATCAGGCTCTTAGAAGCGGGGGCCACTTTCAGACATCTAGATTTGAAATTTCGTCTTGGCAGACACATTGGTAGCAAGATTGTGTACGATAGATGTCCAACATTGCGCAAGAGTTCGGATTTGAAGTAATGTCACTTAAAGAATGTAGCTAAGAATATATCCTTTTATAGAAATTCCCGAACTGCATTGGAGCAATTGATGGACGCCATTGTGAACTAAAACGTCCTCCACGGAGTGGATCCAGTTATTTCAACTATCTTATCTACTTTTTCATAGTGCTAATAGTCGTTGCTGATGCTCATACAAAATTTTTGGTTATTGATGTAGGTGCTAGAGGAAAGCAAAGCGATGGAGAAGTTTTTATACCCACCGAGTTATTCAGACGACTAGAGAACAATAAATTTAATGTTCCTCCCCAGAAAACTTTACCAAATAATAATTTCTCTGGATCACACATTTAAAACGGGAATTAAAACCTAACCTCCTGCATCTATTTCCAACAAAACATATAACGGTTGACCAGGAGAATTTCAATACCTATTTAGCAAAGGCTAGAAAAACAATTGAAGGTGCCTTTGGAATTTTAGGACATTTGGAGATTTTTAGGAACACCTTTAGAAATTCCAACCGTTTGAAAAATAAACAAGCTTATACAAACTGCTTGCATATTACATAACAGTATCTGTGACAGAGGTGGCATTAGTAATGGGGACTACAATATCAGTTCTTCATGAAGAGTCCATGAATGAATTTAGAAACACAAAGGACCCTATTCCAGAGTAATTTCGAAGACCAATCGTAGGTGTAACAGAAATAAGAAATCAATTTATGGCTTATTTTAAACAGCATTAATAGCAATACGTTTTGAAATCGCTAGAAAAATCGAGAGAAGCCATAGAATTCGGTACACGCCTGAACACTATGAAGAAACGAAATGACAACGAAAATATTTCTAGCGCTTGGAAACTTGTATTGTATCCTCCATAATTTTCACCAACAACAAACCAGGCAAACATGCATTTATGGTGCGACCACCATCAGCATCCACCCAATCACCCACTGTACGACCACCATCAGTACACAAAACCGTACCAGTTGCGACAAGCACCAACATAGAAGCACTAAACGCATCACACAATAAGTTATCTGATTCCTCTAAGCCTTGACAATGCCAGATGCGACTTTGGCAAAACGTTGCCAAACTGAAATGCTTAGTTACCACGCGAGACATAATCCTGAAAACAAGCAACTTGTGAGAGACCCCCCACTCGCAATGCTGCTAATGGGGAGTCCTTAGCGACTATAAGAGGTGGCGCAAAGAAATATTTTATTTTATAAAGAATATTACAGCCTTCGGATATGTGTACACTTGGGCATCAGATCAGTTTAAGGTGAGACCGCAGTGGCTTGCTGAGGCTTACTGAGGACACAGATAGCTTCGAGTTCTATAAGTGCTCCAATGGTTCTCGTTCTTATCGAGAGCTGAAACAAATTTACTATTAATTAAAGAAACAGCATTATCGATTTAAGAAAATCCGTCTATTGGTATTTATAATATAAACAAAAAAAGTAATATAAATGGACAAATAAATGCCAATGTATAAATGTTAAATTAAATTGAGTGCCGTTATTGCGGTTAAAGTTTATTTAACCGCAATAACGGCGGTTAAATAAACAAAACAATATAATGTATGATTATAATTAAAAGCGGTCCATGTAACTTAATTTAAATATGCGATGATAAAATAATAAAACAGCAACGCGGAAAACATGTACTGCTCATTACTACAATCGGAAAAGTGGGGGTCAATCTACATACACAAGTTTACTAGGTATCCTAGGAGTACATTATAGGCTCGTAAGATGGTGAAGTACACTGCTCTTACAGTTGCACAGCGACTACAACTAACCTTGAGGCGTACTAGTTAGAAGTATACACACTCAGTAGGGATGGTGAAAAGGAATATTATAGGCGCGTAATACAGAAAGGCGCACTGCTGTTACTGTTGCCAAGCAACTATAACTAACCTTTAGGCGCACCAGTTAGAAGTATACACTCTAGTAATATAGGATATAGGTGAACGGAAGGGTAGGAAGTGAAGCAAAGCTATTCAATATACATGCAATTCAGTGAAATAGCGTATGTTATATAAAATCGCTTACCCAAGGCGATTACTTACTGGCGACTGTCGCTGGACTACTCGGTGTCTGCTGGATGTGCTGGAGCTTGCTATTGGCGGCTATTGCTGTTGGCTACTTTCGAATTGACTCAAGCTATAAAACTAAAATTTTGTTATTTACAGATGCGAACCTTCGCTCAAATTTTAATCTGTTGTACGGAGTCCTATACTCATTGTTTTACGATGCGGTACGAGTTCCCCTTTATTTCAGTGTCCAACAGCAGTAGCCATACAAGCGTGTGTATAACAGCAAGCAACAGGTAAAACCAGCAGTTTATCATTAATGTACCTGTGAATGCATACGTGATTCTCCTAACGCTTAACAGTGGAGCATACACCATTCAATGCGGTAACATGTACTCATTGCGTTTAGTCAATGTAAATGGATAGGCGACAAAATCTATCCCTACTCCCCCATAACGTATGATATTGATAGAGGCGTTGGATTATAACAGAAGTCATATCCAAAATTTGCTTCCCAAGATAATCTTGAAGTTCAAAAATGTGTGCATCTGATCACGGCTTCATTTCGTGATCATAATATTCCTTTCGGCCCACTATATCATATTTCAAAATAGTTTTTTGGACTCTTAGCTGAATCGAAATTTCTAAATTAAAAAATTTCATTTAAATCCGAAATAAAACTATTTTCTAGATTGTGATAACGGCTTATTTGAATTTACTATCAATAGTAAGATAAACTACAAATAAAATGTTATTTACACAAATAGTAACCTTAAATTTTTAGAAAAACAATGATCTATGAACTAAATGATCTATGAACTAAATAAAAAGACACTGAGGGATGAATAAAAATTAATGTTTCGAAGCTGCGATGAGCGGCAAGCAGTAAGCGAAACGCGATGCCGCTTTTCCGCCTTTTCCTTCGTAGCCTACCAACTCCTACTTCCACTTCACTCAATGTTGATAAAACATAAGCGGTGTCGTTCAATCGCCTTGTCGCTTACCTCTCACCGCTCATCGTTCGAATCGTACCCGAGGCGTTAGACTATTGGCCATAGCATTCAGGATTATTGATGCATTACTAGTTGCAAATTTTATATATGAAGATGAAATAACCCTTAGTAATTTTTTTTAAATTCTTGTGTTTATAAATAAATTAACATATTTGATTGCACTATTGCGATAACCTGTATCGTTGTATTAGAAGTGATTTCAAAGTTCCTATTGTCTTTTTCATTTCCATTGTACGTTTGGAAACAATTGTTTTCGATGTTTTGTCAATTTCATATTAAAATATCATTTCCGCAGTGCAGTCATACTATAATAATAGTCTAGGTTCAGTTACTTTGGTTCGTGTATATGAATATCTATCTAAAATGTACCTATCTCTTACTAGTGTTTATAATTTCCCACTACTACGGGTATAATCCCACTTCCTACATCTAGCAACCATCTCCAATGTGAAATTCGTGAAACGTGTGAGACGAATTGAATATAAAAAGAAGCGAAAATTTAGTCGATGTACTTTATGAAAGCAAACGAAGGAAATTATATTGCATAGCGTCGTATTTATAATATTATATAAGACAGAATCGTATTTAAACTTAATTTGATTTTATTAATTTATATAATTTTTAAATAATGTTTATTAACCTTTGAATATTGTTTCTATATAGCGTGGTAATTTAAATTAATTGGAATATAACTAAAAATTTCAGTTTTTCTACCTGCTACATGTTTCGGAATGACGATTCCATCATTAAAAGAGTTCCAATAATGTAATCTACTATATTTTGCTTCTTTTTGAATTTGATTCGAAAACAATGTTCTACCCGCTACACATTTCGGAATTAGGATTACATTATTGGAGGCCTTTGAATAATGGAATCACGTGCATTGGCTTCTTTTGTGTTAGATCTATGATTTTTTGTTCCTGCGTACATACACTCTTTAGTCTTTTTGCTTTTTTGTCATACTCTGATGATGTGGTGTAGTCATGTTCTTTTTTAGTTCGTTATATTGGCTGTCATATGTGTGGTAGTGGTGTAGTTCGGTTCCTTTTTTCAATGTGGTTAGTCTTATTCTTTAAAACCGTTAAAGCGTGCAACACGTGATGGCTATTGTGGATAAGTAAAATAACTGCTCGCTGGAGAATATTAAAAATATAGTGTTTTCAAAATTTGATAGATAATGATAATTTCTACAATATTTATTTGAAAAAATGTTCACAAAAACCAACAGGGATCATTTGTCCAGAACTATCAAAAATTGTTCCGAATTTTAAAATTACATTTTTTTATCTATTTATAATTTTTTTTAATCTAAAAATTTTACAATTTTCCGATTTGCCCAAAACTATTATAAAAAAAATGTAGAAGCTAAGAACTGACAAAAAAATAATTAATTAAAAAAAATATATATAATAGATTTTTCATTAAAAAAATTTTTGTTTTTTAAACTATAAAAGAATAATTTCAAATTATTTTAACAAAACAAAATTTTTTCATCCATTTAATTAAAAAAAAATTTCTAAAAAATGTTATCCCAAAAAAATTATTTCTCCAAAATTTGTAAACCGTTAAAAAAGTTACCAAAAAAGTTTTAAATAATTAAATCTTTCAAAAATCATTATAACTTAAAAACCAATTTTTTTTAAATATTTCTGTTTATGAAAATAATTTTAAATATTTTAATATACAAAAAAGAATTAATAATTTAAATTTTTCACAAATGAAATAAATTTGAGACCTTTTTTGTAAACCCGATTTTTTAGAAACCCCAAAAAATCAAATAAATCAAAATTTATTAAGAAAAGATTATTTTTTTAACTCGACATTTAAATTATTATTTACTTAATTTAAAGTAAAGAAATATAATCAATTTTATAAATTATTAAAATTAAAAATCAATAAAATATATGACATTCTATAAGATAAAACTTTATCTATAAAAAAGAATAAACTAATAAAAAAATAATTGAACATAGGTAATTCTATTAAACAAAATAAATTTATGTCTCTAACATAAAATTCCTTTATAAAAATTACATTATATTTCTATTGATTTTATATTAAAATAAATATTTTATTAATATGCACGTTTTTGTAAAACCCCCCTATGCATGTCTTTTTATTAATAAAATTAATATTTTATTGAATGATGGTAAAAATCACTTAGTAATTTATTTCATGAAAAGGATGCCATATCGAGTCAAGTTTTTAGAATTAAATTTAAGAAGCCTATAATTTTTAAAGTTAT
>WYDF02276635.1:0-17216 GCA_009867245.2 Adranes taylori | reverse complement strand
CACGTTTTACACGTTTTACACGTTTTACACGTTTTACACGTTTTACACGTTTTACACGTTTTACACGTTTTACACGTTTTACACGTCTTACACGTCTTACACGTCTTACACGTCTTACACGTCTTACACGTTTTACACGTCTTACACGTTTTACACGTTTTATCCGTTTTACACATTTTACAAGTTTTACACGTTTTATCCTTTTTATCCGTTTTATCCGTTTTACACGTTTTACACGTTTTACACGTTTTACACGTTTTACACGTTTTACACGTCTTACACGTTTTATACGTTTTACACGTTTTACACTTTTACACGATTTACAGGTTTTAACATGTGGAGGTTTAACCACGAAACATCAAATATTCAACTCATATTAACGTTTTCATTGTCGTGAGATGAAAATTTTAGAAACTTTCAAAAAATTCAATACTCAAAAACTAAAAGTCGTACACGTTTCGTTCTCACTTTTTGGAAAACTTTCTAAATAAAGGAAAGAATGTTCTTTTAGCCAATGGTAATATTGATCCCACCACGCTTTCCATGTACTCTTAAATGTCGGCGCTTCTGAACCACAGATTTTATAGTGGTCTAAATTTGGGACCATTTTTACCCACTTTGCCTTCATTTTCTCAAAACATAATGACGCCTATCCTATGGAAAACTTATTTAGCTCCGATTTGAGATCAATCTTCAATCAAAGCGCTATATTAATTAGAAATCTACTTAGAGGCATCCAGTAGTTGTGCATGTAATGTCCAAAAGGCAAACTTTGACATTTTTTGAAACCTTTATATTTGTCAAAAGTTCGAGCATTTTTCTTGAAGTAACCACGAATCATATGGAAAAAAATTGAAAATTTAAAAATCAATTTTTTTTTAATTTTTCAAAAATTCATAACTTTTTTGGAAATGATTTTTTTTTCGAAAAAAGGTCGATATAAAGCTTGTAGAGAGTTTCATCGTTTTTCAAATTCTAAAAACGGAATACTTTTTACATTCTCCGGAGATCTGTTATCCTCGAAAAGATTAAAAATAGGACCCCTCCACTTTTTCCATGATGTTACGAACGCACATTTTTTACGCTTTTAGTACATTGTAGAGAAGACAAGTAACTTCTACAAAATTTAACTTTTATCTTGTGATTTTTGAGCGTAGAAAATGGGGTGAAACAGGAGAATATGTTTTTTATGGCTTTATGAATGACAATTTTTTTTAACATACGGAAAGTCGTGGAATGGACGTGCTGCATGCTATCGGAAATCTCATTTTAGGACGTTTGCAAGTGGCGATAGGATCACGAAATTTGGATATCTGATGCAAGACACCTTATGCTTTCGTTTATAGGTTAATACAATTTTGCAGCCGTTTGTTAAAAAAAAACGGGTCCCTAAAAATGTTGGTCCGCGGGGTTTGTGCATTATACGCTAATATTGTATTTAACGTGGAAAGTATTAAAGATGGTTACATTTTGTAAATATAGAATGGTAGAATATTAGTTTTTGACAAACTACATGCTACACAAAAATTTTTAAAGGGTCTTGGCCGCAAAACTGTCAAATGTTGAATTATTTTGTTCACCCCTATTTTTAAAATAACTTAATATTTATATAATTTAAACATGGAAAGCATAGTTTTACGCGTTTTTATAAAGCGTAAACATTATCCTATTTTTAATTCTACGCTGTTTTCAAAACAGACTTGCTGGCAAAAAAAATAATTCCGGCCCTTTGGGCTCATTTTGAAATGGAATGTACACGCAAAAATAGCCTAAAACGGCCGAATTTATGTTGGCCGAGCACAAAAAATCGATCGATTTATAGTAATGAGAACCTTTTAGATTTCTCTCAGTTTTTTTCGAAAGATTTAAAACTTTTCAAATTCTAATTATTTTTTATTTGTTCGACGCGGGCGATAGCATCGTATTCTCACTTGCGATAAAAAGTGGGTTCGTTACGACAATAGAAAACCCAGTTACCAATGGCTTAGTTCGCATCAACTTAGAGTAAGGACACCAAGATCCGAATTACATTCGAAAACGTCACTTCTATGACGTTTTTTTTTTTTTGATGTCAACTGGAAATGTGCATCGGTCAAGCTTTCAACAACTCTGAAGTCGTTTGCGCCCAACTTGACCTTGTTTAATGACCAATTTAATTTGGCCATTCAGAGTTCTATTTTTTTCGTATTTAATTAAATAATTTTTTAGGATAAATTATTCAATCTTAATTTTATAAAGATTGTCTTAACGCGCTCAATAATTTATAGCCTTCTAGCATCAACTCCAGTACTATCTACATCACGGATGGCCACACTTTCAGGTGCTGGGGCGACATTTTCTATAAAAGTGTACCTAGAGCAGTCGCCCTTAGAATGTACTTCCAACTTCCAACGTGCTCTAATTTGTTAATCTTTGAGAGCGACTTTCCTGTCTACGTTTTGGCCAACCTTGATGTAAATCTACAAATAATTGACTATTATAATTTTGTGTATCTTCTACATAAAGGATTACTTGTTTTAGATGTCGAGGAATTATCAGCGCATCTCAGTCTCATGGCTGCATCGACATGTGAAAAAGGACAAGCATTGGAGCCCAGTTTTACGCCCATAGTAGATACTAAGGATAGCGATAAGAACAGATGTGCTTATTTAGATCAATTATTTCAAGGTAATTATTAACTACTTTTATAATTCCTTTTTTTTTCGGAATAAAATGCTAAATATTATTTGATATTTTCAAATTGTTTAGTAAATTACCAACTATGTCAAATATTACAACCGTAAAAGCCCGTCATAGGTTGAAACTGGAGGGATGTTATTTTGGATGTTTAACTTAAAATGACATCTTGCGCAACAAGATTCAAAATATACAGTTTAGGGAATTTACTAGACGATGAAATTCTCTACATTTTTATTTGAAAATTTTTTTGGAAAAAGCAACAGGGAAGTAGTTATCTCATTTTGTGTAAAAGAGAAATTTTTTAAATTTTCAATTTCAATGAAATGATGGAAATTTACAAGAATCGTCAAAATGTCATTCATTTGGGCGAGAAAATAAAAAATACTTAGAAATCGATAAGCTTTCCACTTTCCAAGAAAAATGGGGAAAATGGTGGTTCTGCAAGGTCCATCTATTGCACGTTTTCCTCGAGTCAATAAAAACGTAAAAATCCATACATCGGATCATTAAAAGGGGCTTAAGTACGACTAGCTTTTGTTATTCCGGAATGATACTAAAAAGGGGAAAATGGGGAAAAACTGGAGAATGCGCTTTTCCCATGGCTTTGATTGACATTTTTTTTTTCTGACTATATGGAAACGTGTGGCATATAGTTGAAAAGGTTATTTTATGGTTTCCAAAAAGTGCTGAACGAAATGTGTACGACTTTTAGTTTTTGAGTTTCGAATGTTATTTTTTTCCATTTGCGGCAAGGAAATGTTAATTTTGATATAACTTTTACCGGATATTTTTAGACATTTATATTCATAGCCCTTTAGAGATTGCAGATAGCACCATGAAATTTGGATATGGTATGCGAGACATTTTATGTTCTCGTTTATAAATATATAAATAAAATCTTGTACGCTTTCGTCTCTAAAAAAGTAGGTCCCTAGAAATGTTGGCCCACTAGCTCTGTGCATTATACGCTAATATTGTATTTGGCGTGGAAAGTATAACAGATAGACACATTTTGTAAACATACAATGGTAAAATATTAGTTTCCAACAAAACTTATGTATACAGAAAGTTCGAAATGGTCTGGGGTTAAAACTGGGAAGAAGGGTTCAACTATTTGATTCACCCCTATATTTAAAAAAATCTTACGTTTTGCTAATATTTATATAATTTAAACATGGAAAGCATCGTTTTACGCGTTTTAATAAAAAATAAAATTGACTTATTTCCTAATTCTATGATAGGGTTTTGCCTTGAAAAAATCTTAATTCGGGCCCCCTTTAGGTTCATTTTGGAATAGAGTGCATACGGAACAAGAGCCTAAAAATGGCCGGCTTCATGTCGGTTGAGGACCACAAAATCGATCGATCTATAGTAATTTGCGGACACTAATAGATTTTTTAAACCTTTTACGTTGTTCGTGTTATAATGAGCATTTTTCGTTGACCATGTTTAATGAACTTTAATCAAATTGTGTATATATCCGTCCAAAATGGGTAACTTTAGATACATTTTATAAATAAAGGAACACTGTCAGAGACTAATGCCTTTACTTATATAAAGTTTGAACCTGTAAAGCAGCAGTCTTGACATCCTACACTACGGTTTATAAGTTTAAACAGAATGTTTTGAAAAAGTATACCGTACTGATGATATCTGTGAATTAAACTGAAAATTTGATTGAATCTGGTAATCTGGTGTTTATTAAAATCCAATTTAAGGATCCTTTAAAATCCTTAACCCATTTTTTAAGTAAATTCGAAAATTATAAAAGAATTGACATTAGAATGTATGGTGATGTATAGTGTCAAGGTGTCGTAAGGCATTAAATTACAGTCCAATCTCCCTGTCAGTAAAACTGTATATTTAATCTATCGTTTTACCCTACTGTTCAATCACACAAATCCCCAAACTGTTCAATTCCATAAATCCCGCAATCCATTACTGTTCAATCCTATAGGTACCAGAATACATACTACACTAAGAATACTAGTTCCGTTTTCAAAGATTAGCTTGTCAGTTGGGATAAGCAACTTCAGTGGAACACTTTATTGCTGATCGACAATCGCACATCTCAAGAGGTTCATCTGAATTTAAAACACATCAAGATCGTTTTTTTTTACCATCTAACGGAACCCCAATGCTTCAGCTCTGTGATCAAGGAATTATGAGAACATTCAAGTCGCAGTCCTGGGCAGAATGAGGAAGAACGTGCTCAACGTGATTTACAAAGCAATCGAAAATCGTCAGAAGGCTCGTGCACACGAAATCGCCAAAAAAAATAATTATCCTTGGTGCCCTACATTTGGCAAATGAGGCGTGGAATCAAGCGGAAGGAGCAACAACTAGGAGCTGCTTCCGGAGCAATGGGTTCACTCAAATTCAGAGAGAGGAAGAAAAATGCCCTGTTCCGAAGCCAACTGACCTCTCTAAAAATTGCTTCGAAGAGTGGATAAATATCGAAAGCATTCTGCAAACGGCTGTTGCCATCGCTGAAGAAGAAATTCGCAAAGCGCCCATGAATCGTTATACGGAGACTACGAGCGGTGATGAAGGAATGGAAGAAGAGCATGGGGAAGAAGAGCGTCAAAAGCTTCCTTCAATCAGGGGGATGCTAGATGTCCCAGCCATTTTAAAGCGAGGGGTCCAGTACCCTTAATTTTATACAAATTAAATGTACGTTAATTTGTACGTTTTACCATGGCATTAATCCTTCGCTTACTGGAATCAGTTGGTTGGTTAGTGGAATTAGATTGACATTTCCAGATTTTTGGGCAATCGCATCTACGATGTTGGACAATTAAAAGAAACACTATCAGAGACTAGTGCCTTTACATATATAAAGTTTGAAACTTAAAAACAGCAGACTTGACATCCTACACTACGGTTTATTAGTTTTAAGAGAATGTTTTGAAAAAGTATACCGTACGAATGATGTCTGTTAATCAAACTGGAAATTGATTGAATCTGGTACTCTTGTGTTTATCAGAATCTCATTTAAGGATCCTTTAAAATCCTTAACCCATTTTTATAAATTAAATTCGTAAATTATAATAGAATTGACATTCGAATGTATGGTGATGTATAGTGTCAAGGTATCGTAAGGCATTGAATTACAGTCCAATCTCCCTCTCAGTAAATCGGTATATTTAAAATATCGTTTTACCCTACTGTTCAATCACACAAATCCCCAACTGTTCAATTCCACAAATCCCGCAATCCAGTAATTTTCAATCCTATACATACCAGAATACATACTACACTCAGAATACTAGTTCCGTTTTCAAAGATTAGCTTGTCAGTTGGGATAAGCAACTTCAGCGGAACACTTGATTGCTGATCGACAATTGCATATCTCAAGTGGTTGATCTGAATTTAAAACACATCAAGATCGGTTTTTTTCTTACCATCGAACAGAACCTCAATGCTTCAGCTCTGTAATCAAGGAATTATGAGAATATTCAGGTCGCAATACTGGGCAGAATGAGGAGGAACATGCTCAAGGTGATTTACAAAGAAATCGAAAATCGTCAAAAGGCTCGTGCACACGAAATCGCCAAAACAGTAATTGTCCTTGGTGCCCTACATTTGGCAAATGAGGCGTAGAATCAAGCGGAAGGAGCAACAACTAGGAACTGCTTCCGGCGCAATGGAAGCCATTTTCACTCAAATCCAGAAAGAAGAACAAAAAATGCCCTGTTCCGAAGCCAACTGACCTCTCTAAAAATTGCTTCGAAGAGTGGATAAATATCAAAAGCATTCTTCAACCGATGATTGCGATCACTGAAGAAGAAATTTGCAAAGCGACGATGAATCGTGAGGCGAAGACTACTAGCGGTGATGAAGGAATGGAAGAAGAGGAGGGGGAAGAAGAGCACCAGAAGCCACCATCAATCATGGGGATCCTAGGTGCCCTAACTATTTTAAAGCGAGGGATCTAGTACCCTTAATTTTATACAAATTAAGTGTACGTTTTACCATGGCATTAATCCTTCGCTTACTGAAATCAGTCGGTTGGTTAATAGAATTACAGTGATATTTCAAGATTTTTGGACAATGGCATCCAAGATATTGGACAATTAGAAAATAAATAAAAGTATTACTTTTTATATCTAATATTTATAATATTGCTAAGTAATATATTTATATCATTTTCTTAATTATTTCCAGTCAAAAGAAAATACAAGAATATGCTATTATATTATATTGTTTGGTTTAAAAGAGCAATAATAAATCTAAGTTTAGGAGCTGATTACGCCCAACGGTTATATCTATATGAAACTAACACCAGGGAAAAGTTTTATAAAGATAAACCTCTAAGTGGTATTATTTCTTCCCTTAAAACAACTATGGCTGCGAATTTAATCTAAAAAGAGCACAGAGGAACAATTTAATGGATTAATAGTATAGTGACGACGAAAAGTTTTAATTTAATAAGTTGGAAAGTATTAAATTGGAAATAATATAAAATATTAAAAAATTTGTACCAATTTTAGAAGAATATTAAATTCATTAATCATATAAGTTATATCAGTTCTGGAGAAAACATTATCGAATGGATAATGGTTGATTGAGAGGAGACAGAAGGGGGGAAATAACATTTAGAGGACATGGGGGTGGATCGGATTGGGGGTTGATTATAATCAACCCCCAATCCGAGTAATTATTTCCTATTAAAAAAGAGAGCGATTCCTTGAGAATATTAAGATAGGAGAAAGAGTGAAAGCAGGTCACTTTACGATTGAGACAGAATGGAGATTAAAATAAGGGTCAAGAAAGGAAAAAGAAAAAATAAGAAGAATGTACGAAAAAAGAAACAGATTCTGACCAAAGAAGAGAGGAAAGCTCGGAAATGGAAGGAAATGAAAAGCATAAAGGAGATGGCGCAACGAAGGAGTAAAAGTGATAGCAAGAGAAATAGAGAGGACTGGAATAGTTCTGATGAAGAATTAAGTAAGGAGAAGAAAGAGGTAATAGGGGTGTTGAAGAGAGTTAGAGAAGGATAATTGGAATGAAAAGAGTATAACAAAACATAGAGTAAACTAAGAGAGATAAAAAAGATATTTATGGAGGGAGACAAAGGATAGAGAAGTATTAAAAGATTGAAGTATGAAAGTATCTAAGAATGAATGGGGCGAATTCAAGGATAAAAAAAACTGCATAGTAAGTATCAAAAAGTGGGAGAACAATTGGAGAGCTGATATGGGGAAGGAGAAGCGGAAAAGAGATGAGGAGTGCAGGATGAGTGAAAATTGTGCGGATAAAAATGAGGAAGATATAAATGGAAAAGGAGAATGGACAAAAGAAGTACAACAGGACCTGATGGAATTCCAAATCAAATTTAAGGATGTCTGAATAAAAAAGGAATTGAGGCATTAGTAAGACGATTTAATGCGGGAGTGGGAGGAAGAATATGCCAGAGGAATGGAAAGAAGTGAAATCATTTCGACATATAAGAGTAGTATAGTAATGGAGTATGTAGGTAATAATGAATGAAGTATATAGGTTATTTGGAAGAATAATGAATAAAAGGATTATGAAATATTTGAATGAGAGCAGGACGTTGTCAAAACGCCAAATTGGATTTATAAAGAGAAGAGGCAGATGAAGAGGCAATACAAAAACCTTTATTTTTGGCATAAAAAAACCCTAACACACTGCAACTAATTTACATATTCCATATTTACCACATCATCCAATATAAAAAACTTAAACCTAAAGCTCTACAATGCTAATAAACTGAAATTGCACTCTATATAATCAGTCCACTTTCTCTTTCTTCCCTCTATTTTTAATCCTTCCCCCTCCTCTTTCCTTCCGTACATTACTCTTTTCCCTACTTATTAATTAATTCTTTCTTTTCGATTTATTCTTTCTCCCTTCTCATTCTTTCTACCCCATTCGTACTCTTATTTACCCACTTTCCTTTATGTCTTTTTCAACCCTCTGCCCCTACATTCGTCCTCCTCACAACCACCTTTCTCCTATCGATTTCTCCCATGATTCTTTCCATTATCTTCCTTGCAATCCCTCTTTCATTTATGCATCTTCTCCAATTCTTCGCCTCCTTCTTTTGAACTACATTCAATCTTATTTCCTCACATTTTTTAACCAGTGATCCCATTCGTCTACCTTCTTCTCTTGTACAATCGACATTTTCTTTCATCAACACTCATCCAATTTCTATTCACTCTTTCTTTATTTCCACATTTAAATCTAGCAATCCTCCTTTTCTCCTTCATACTAATTCCTTCCAACAAGTACTCCAGCATCCCCCCCCCCCCCATAGTCACATTTAATTCATTGTACTTTCTATTATACGAGCAATTATTCATCCTCACACATATTTCTTGCTCTTTTACATCCATCAGCATTCTCTCCTCACACATCCTAACTTCATTCCCCTATTATACTAAAAAGAAATTATATATGATGTTTTTGGATTCACAAGCAGCATTTGACAATATAGTGAACGAGAAATTACGGATAAGAATGAAAGAAGTTGGAATGCCTGAAAGAATAATTGTAATTGGAAAGGGAATGTATGAAGGGACAAAAGTAAGAGCCAGAGTAGGAAATTGCGGGTTTGAGTATATGAAGAAAAGAGGTTTACAGGTGAATGTGGAATAAACCAAAGTGATGGTATGTAAGAAAGGAGGTGGGAGAGTTGTGTGTGGGAAATGAAATTTGAGGATCCACTGAAAATGAGAATCACAATACTGGACGTTTGTCTGCAAAGTATACTGTTATATTGAGAGGAAATATGGGGTATAAAAAAAGCGGTGATGGAAGTATTGAGGAGAATAATTGGAGTTGAAAAGTCAATAGTTTTGCAAGATTGTAAAAAGTACAAATGTTGTAATAAAGGAATAAAGAGGTGAGTACAGTATCAGAGAAAGGTTATTGTGGATGAGAAACTGAGATTGGTGAACAAGGTATATTTGAAAAGTCTGGAAGATAAAAGAAGGGGAAGATGTTTGAATGAATGGGCAAACGAGAAGAAAAAAGTATATGAAATAATAGGATGGTCTATGGAAAGATAGTTCAAGGTGGACGATGCTGCAAATGAAGTTGAGATAAGGATGAATGATATTGAGGTGCAAGAAATGGGAGATGTAATAAAAAATATTTCAGCATAATGAATGGGAAAGGAATGTCAGAGTATATGAGAACAGATGTACGCATTGAGAAAAAGAATGATTGCGCGATTTAGATGTGGGTGTGAGGATAGGAGAAACAGGTATTGGAGGAATGATAGTGACAGGATATGTGGAAGAGATGAGAAAAGGTATGCTCATTGGGTGAATACATATACAGAAATGAATTGGAGTGATGAAGAAAGTTGTTTGACGTGGAATATAAGAATGTGGTTTCGCGGATAAAAGGTATATGGATAATGGAAAAAAATACTAAGGAGAGAAGGAAGAGGGCAGAGAATTAAGAGGAAAAATAAAGTAAAAAAAATCCTTATTACTTTTTGTGGGAGGAAAAGTAGGAAGTACGATTCGTTTTGGGTTTATCTTTAATTGTAATTGTAATGGGCTTTTACACCATCTAGAACTAAATCCAGATTGCCGAAGAAACTCTGAGACTTGTACTTGAGAAAATTTCAAATTAAATTGCAATTAAGAAACTCAAATATCGTCTGAAAGGAAAATCTAACGTGGTTATGCTGACCATACTGCTTTTCTTTGCTCATCCAGTAGTTTTGAACGAAACACAAAACTGTTCTTATGCCGCAACCATCCTATCCTCCAAACATGTCCCTCTTGTGACTTTTTCCTCTTTCCCAAAACTTAAATGATACATAAAGAACAACACAAGAGATTGGAGGATACGTAGAAAATTGGAGATCATACTCAAACGAGGCGCGCCATCAGTGCTTCTCAAACTGACGTTTAACAAAAGTTAAGGGATAGCATTAACATGGTAAATTAACTAATTCAGAATGTCTCATTTCATTTCATTTATACCTCGTACATTATAATTTTCATAAATGGTTTCATATGTTTGCAAAATATCGTTTATCAGTTTATTTTCTAAGACACGTCTTTTGATGTTTGCTAAAGAATAAAAATAAAAACATCTACGCGTGTGTTGTATTTGTAAAATAGAATTGAGAATTAGCTTCAAAGGAACTTTATATCAATATTTATTCCAAGGTTGTTCCATTGATTTTAAATTAAACAGTCATCCACAGATGATTTTTTCGTAACGGAAGTTGTTATTTATTTCGATATTTACAGTGCTCTATTTTGCGATAAGAGCCACGCATAGGTATCCAACTAAAAAGCCGTACAATTGTTCCGAATGTGAATCTAGTTAATAAAGACTAATGTATTTACACGGATAAAATAACTTAGAAACGCTCGGAATGCGATTCTTCTGTTTCCGTAAAGATCAAGACACATGCTAAATCATACCATGGAAACCTAGTGCATTGGATTTATTTATTGTTCCTATTGGTCTTACTCACCTTATTTATTCCGTATCTTTCTAAATCCATCATCATAGATTCAATCATTCTCAAACTTTTCCTCCAAGGGACCATCCAATTCTCGCATAGTGGATACTCCAATTGTTCCGAATGTGAATCTAGTTAATAAAGACTAATGTATTTACACGGATAAAATAACTTTGAAACGCTCGGAATGCGATTCTTCTGTTTCCGTAAAGATCAAGACACATGCTAAATCATACCATGGAAACCTAGTGCATTGGATTTATTTATTGTTCCTATTGGTCTTACTCACCTTATTTATTCCGTATCTTTCTAAATCCATCATCATAGATTCAATCATTCTCAAACTTTTCCTCCAAGGGACCATCCAATTCTCGCATAGTGGATACTCCATTCCTCACCCTTCTTTCTCTTTCTTCATCAATAGCATTCTTCATGACCCTATTATAGTCATGCTAGTTCACAATTTTTTTTTTAATCCCCCCACCCAACATTTATACTTATATAACTCCTGGAATGATGCGTCATTTGGAGTAAATCTCTCGACCCCTAAAAGTTTTCATTATTTCAATTTACATCTGCTCTATCACTTCTTTCTCTATCTCATAGCACAAATCGCGGCTCAGTATATACCTCATCTCACAAATTCTTACTCATCTCACCCATTCTCTAAACATATGCATATTTTTCAGCTCTGAACAACATTAGAGATAACAAATAAGGAGCTTTTTCTTGCCAAGAAGTCTTTTAATGTCAATGTTAAGAAATTATAAATAAAATAAAGTTTTGTTAATTTTTTGAATAAATTAACCTTTTTCGTATTATTTTTTATTTTCAGTGCGTAGTGAAGAAGAAGAAGAAGGCGTAATACAAGATAAATCCAAACAGCAGCGCATTGAAAGAGGAAATGTTTATATAGATGATGGAAATTTAAACAACGGAAAAACTTAGACAAAAAAAACTCTATAGAAAAACAAAAAAAAAAGAAATAAATAAAAAACAAAACAAACCTAACAACTGACATCCATATAAATAAAAATACGTGAAATAAATGTGACGTAAATTTTAGCTTTAAATAAAATAAATTGCTTCAACACAAATAAGAAAATCACCAGAAATAAAATAGAAAGAACTTGCAACACAAATAAATATAGCAAAAAAAAACAAAAGAGAACCATGTAATGTTTGAAACGCAGGAAGCAGTTTTTTGTTGTTTTATTTTGCCGTACGCGACGAATAAAAATGTGTCAAGTTGTTGGGAAAAAAATTACCGGAAGTCATATAAAAGCGCGTTATTAGATATAGTTAGAAACAAAAAGCACGCTAGGATTATATAATATGTATATAAATATGAAACAGCTGTGAGATATATCTAAATATCCCGTTAAAAAAATAATTTTTTTTAATTTCTAATAACTTTCTGTTAATCACTTGGTAAGATATATAACGTAATATTGTCTTGTAGTGTAGAGCCGAAAAAATATATTTTGACATTGAGAAGTGGGAGCAAAGAATATTAATAATATATAAAATGGGAATTACCCCAAATTAGTTACTTTAAAATAATAAAAAATAAATTTAATTAATTCCAATTATTTAGTAACAAATTAGATATCTATTATTTAGTAACAAATTAGATATAAGTGGTTCAACCTGCCCCCCACCCCCACTCCCTATTCTCCTTCCCTCCCCCATCTACGTCCATGATCGCAAGTACATAGCTTAAAAAAGTATTCAGCAAATTAACAAACTAAATTTAAATAAACAAAGTTTAATAATTATAATTAATTTACGGAAGTACAAAATTATCTCATTAGGTAATAATTGTAATGGAATCATATCAATTCTAAAATATTACATATCGCATAATAAATACCTTTTATTGATATCTAGATTTATCAAATAGCAGATGTAATTCATTAAATTACGTAATGACCAAAAATATATTTATCCTGTTTGAAAATAATTCAATATATATGTATAATAATTATGTGGTAATTTTATGTACATAATTCGCATGTACAGTGCAGAGAAAAAGATTTGTACCTATAAATGTTTTTATTCAATTTATGCTTCTTGCTTACAGAAATAAATTGTATATTCTAATAAAATATATCCTGTTCAGTTAATTAATCTTTAGACTACAGACTGTAATAAACCAACGTTGTTTACGTATGGAGTATAGAATTTTTATAAACAAATTTTAGCCTCTAAATTACACAGTAAGACAAATATGGCATATGTTTTGAATTCATTTATGAATTATGCACAGCTTTATAGTTGCAATCTGAACACCGATACGCTTCTCTCCTTTATAGATTCAATGGTGAATTAAAAGAATATTCTTACATCCAGTCTTGAAGTCAAATTCTGAACATTCAAATGACTTTTCGCCTTAATATATTCGTTTATTAACTTTGAGATCAGTCGTTTGTGCAGACCTGTGATTACATTTTGGTCTGTCAAACGGCTTTTCTTCTGAATGTATTCATTTGTGACCTGTGTGGTAATTCTTGTATATAGTTGTAAATCTGCATTCTGAACATTACTTAATGTACTCTTTTGTTAAGTATTGAGACTTCTCTTGGGTGCAGTCATAATGACATGAATGCAGTCACATTTACATTTATGTCACATTCTAAATACCTAAACAGCTTAGATGCTCTACGATATGTACTCGTTTGTGACTATGAACGCGCATTCTGAACATTCAAACTAATTTAAATGGAATCACTTGTGAACAATGCCCCATCTAAGCTATCCGCGTGTTCGTGCACACATAGATTTTAATCTTGTATCCAATCTTAAAGTCATATTCTGAGCATTCAAATGGGTCTTCTCCTTGTTGTATTCGTTCATTAAGTCTGAGATCATCCTTTTATGCAGACCTGTAATTACGTTTTGATCAGTGAAACGGCTTTCCTGCTGAATTCATTCTTTTGTGACTTATGAGATTACTCTTGTATATAGTTCTAAAGCTGCATTCTGAACATTACTGAATGTATTTTTTATGAACTATGGAGACTTCTCTTGTATGCAGTCACAGTCACATATGAACATTAAGTTATATTTATTTTCATATAACATTCTAAATATCTAAAGAGTTTAGTTTCTCTACTAAATGTATTCGCTTGTGAATATGAAATCGCATTCCAAGCATTCAAACTCTTAAATGTATTCGTTTGTGAATAGTGTTCCATTTAAGATATCTGCGTGTGCGCGCGCACATATATTTTAATCTTGCATCCAGTCTTGAAGTCAAATTCTTATCATTCAAAAGAAGGAGAAAAGTCTTTTGAATGAAAAGAATTTGACATTGTATTCGTTTATTAAGTTCGAGATCACTCATTGGTGCAGACCTGTTACTACAATTGATCATCAAACGGCGTTTCTTCTTAATTAATTCGTTTGTTACCTATGAGCGAACTATTGTAAATAGTTCTAAAGTTGCATACTGAACATTATTAATCTACTCTTTTGTGAAGTATTGAGACTTCTCTTGTGTGCAGTCACATTTACATTTTGTCACATTCTCTACTGACAGTTTAGATTCTCTACTAAAAGTATTCGCTCGTGACTATGAAATCGCATTCTGAACATTCAAACTCTTTTAAATGTAATCACTTGTGGACAATGTCCCATCTAAGCGATTATTAAGTTTGTTTCGTTTATTAAGTTGAGATGACTCATTTGTGCAGACCTGTAATTACATTTTGATCAGTCAGCCGGCATTTCTTCTTCATTAATTTGTTTATTAAGTTTGAGATCACTCATTTGTGCAGATCTGTAATTACATTTTGATCAGTTAAACGGCGTTTCTTCTTAATTAATTCGTTTGTGACCTATGAGCGAACTATTGTGAATAGTTCTAAAGTTGCATACTGAACATTACTAAATGTACTCTTTTGTGAAGTATTGAGACTTTTGTATGCATTCAGATTCACATGAGTGCAGTCAGTCAGTGCAAACAGTTTAGTTTCTCTACTAAATGTACATTATACACGTTTGTGAGTATGATACTGCTCTTGCATGTAGTTTTGAAATCGCACTCTTAACATCAAAAACTTTTAAATGTATCCGTTTGTCCATCCAAGCTGTCCGAGTGTACACTCGCACATCGATTTTAATCTTGCATCCAGCCTTGAAGTCAGATTCTGAGCATTCAAACGACTTTTCTCCTTATTCTATTCGTATATTAAGTTTGGGATCAGTCTTTTGTGCGGACCTGTAATTAATTACATTTTGGTCAGTCAAACGGCTTCTCTTCTTAATTAATTCGTTTGTGACCTATGAGCTAACTATTGTAAATAGTTCTAAAGTTATATACTGAACATTACTAAATGTACTCTTTTGTGAAGCATTGAAACTTCTCGTATGTGCAGTCGTATTCACGTGAGCGCAGTCAGTCCTATTTACATTTATATCACATTCTAAATACCTAAACAGGTTAGATTCTGTACTAAATGTATTCGCTTATGACTGCAAAATCACATTCTGAACAGTTAACCTTTTTTAAGTATATTCCTTTGTGAACAGTATTCCATCTAAGCTGTCCGCGTGTGAAACCTGTAATTACGTTTTGATCAGTCAATCGGCTTTTCCTCTCAATTGATTCGTTTGTGACCTATGAGATAACTCTTTTACATAGTTCTGAAGCTGTATGTCGAAGATTACTGTATGTACTCTGTTGTGAAGTATTGAGACACATTCTTGGGTACAGTCACATTCACATGAGTGCAGTGAGTCACATTTACATTTATGCCACATTCTAAATACCTATACAGTTTAGATTCTTTAGTAAATATATTCGCTTGTGACTCTGAAATCGCATTCTGAACATGCGAACTGTTTAAATGTGTTTGTTTGTGCACAGTGTTTCATCTAACTTGCCTGAGTGTGGGCGCGCACATAGGTTTTGATCTTGCATTCAGTCTTGATTTTGAGCATTCCAAGGACTTTTCTTGTGCGCAGTCACATGTACACGAGTGCAGTCAGTCACATTTGCATTTATATCACATTCTAAATACCTAAACAGGTTAGACACTCTACTAAATGTATTAGCTTATGACTTCGAAATCACATTCTGGGCATTCAAGCTCTTAATGTATCCGTTTGTGAACAGTGTTCCATCCAAGCTGTCCGCATGGGCGTACGCACATAGATTTTAATCTTGCATCTAGTGTTAAATTCAGATGCTAAGCATATGAGATAACTCTTGTGTATAGTTTTAAAGCTGCATTGAGAACATTACTAAATATACTGTTTTGTGAAGTTTGAGACTTCTCTTCAATGCAGTCACATTCACATGAATGCAGTGAGTCATATTTATGTCACATTCTATATTCCTAAAGAGTTTAGTTTCTCTACTAAATTTATTCTTTTGAGACTATGAGATTGCTCTTGCATATAGTTTTCAAATCGCATTCCGAACATTCACACTTTTAAATGTATTCCTTTGTAAACAGTGGTCCATCTAAGCTGTCCACGTGCATATATTGTTTAAACATGCACATTAAAAACAATCAAATTCATAAAAATAAAATGAATTAAAAAAGAATATGACAACACTGCAACAACATGACATGATAAACGATAAAAACGTATGAACGAACGATTGCAGTAAAAAATACTAAAACGCTATAAAAACAATATCATAATTAAAAACAATTTATCAAAAACGCGGACCAAAAATTTATTTGGCTTTCTCAAATTAATATTACAAGTAGTATATATTATGTATATGTTATTGTAAAATTAGCTTAAAATAATATATTTATTTGTTGTAAATTATTTAATGTACAGTTATTTATTAATAAAATGATTAAGAGATATTTGTTACGTTATTTCTAGGTACAGAGTTCGCGCAGTAGATTGGCAAATTTTTAATAAAACATACAACATAACACAAAAGTGTAATAATTTATTGTTCATGGACATCATAATGTTCTCAATTTTAGCTCTAATATACTCTTTACTACACTAATATACTCTCTAATATACTCGCCATTTGGCACGAACAACGGATGGAAGATGGTCAAAGCGTATTCTGGAGTGGAGACCAAGGCACGAAGCCTATAGA
>WYDF02276624.1:0-17534 GCA_009867245.2 Adranes taylori | reverse complement strand
GGACTCTTTAGTTTCTTTAAATATATGTACCAAGAACCAACTGTGCAAATTTTCAAAACTCAGGGAATTATTTCTCTTGATCGGCATTTTTATGTCTAATTTGACTGGGCTAAAATTTTATTATATTTTTTTAAAGTTGCTTACACCTCCATAAAAAATAAGATATATCGATCATGTATATTTTGAAGGAAACAGAAAAAGCTAATAAAAAACTAATAAAATATTTTGTCAACGAATATTACGTTATCATCCTGTAGTTCTATAAGTATTTTTAATTTATAAATAGATAATGTTTACAGGAAATTTTGAAAATATTCAAAAACATGAGGGTCCGAAAACTTCGGTAGTTGTTAAACCTCCGGAAACCCTTTTCTTGTTTTGTGGGAACTGGAGAAATCTTCAAAAAACGAAGGATGGCCGGTGCATCCAACAGTGTGAGATTTTTACCGCACTAAAACTCCACTCCCTGTTAGTAATGGACTGGTTGAGGAGATATGGTATTGTATCAGGAGGCTTTAGGATTTTCCAACCTTTTCAGCCTGGAATTGGTTTTGTATGGTTATGTTCAGACTTGGTGCAGATAACTTGCAGGAGGAATATTATGCTATAGCATTTGCTTTACAGCCAATGCGAAACCTTGGACATAGCATGATTAAAGGTAGCGTGTTTTGGAATTGGTTATGTTAGGTATGTGGTTTGGTTCTTAGTATCGAGTGTACCTATGATGCTGCTTGCACCGGGGTTCAAGCGATGTATTCTGTTGACTTGCTAATAATGATGGTGGGAAATGTTAATACTTTTGTTTTGTCTTGCTTACTGTTTTTTTCATTTTTATAAGTTTTTGGTTTTTTTTTATTTTATCTTATTTTATTGTCTTTTTATATATTTTTTCTAATGTTAAGTGAATGCCCCTTAACGAAAGGATAATGGAATTGTGTCGAGAATAATTCTGGCTGGTGGGTGCGGAAAAGATTTTCTGGGTGGTTTTCATCGCCACTTTTGGACTGTCCAACTGGACCTCAGAGTGTTGTAGGCTATTGGATTGTTTTTTTAGCGGATATTTAGCTCGAAGTATTTTCAAGCTATCACTAATTGGAGTGGCCGCGCAATGATCGTACAAATTTGTGGATTTTCCTAAGAATTGCACGCTCATAAGTTGTTAGCCTGTGGATTTCCCTGTTTGTAGCGGAAGAGAACAGAATTGGAAAGTCCAGGTACGTAATCTCATCTCGTAGTGGAATGGATTCTTCCCGTAGGCGAACTTGGATTTCAGAAGGGTTCTGATGTTTATTTCTTGTGGAGTTGGGGTGCTGGATCAGAATACCTTGGGTATTAGCAAGATTTGGCGGTACTCGCCATTTTTTTGCCCTGTCAGAGAACGTGTCGAGACAATTTTGGATGTTGTAGCTGAGTGTTTTTGTTTGGGGCCCAGACGCCCAGAAGGCTATGTCATCGGCGTATAGAGCGCTGTGGCAGTCTTGAGTTTGAGGTTGAATCATATCATTACAATAAGCAATGTAGAGCAGTGGAACAAGCACAGAGCATTGTGGGACACCGGCAAGAGGATGAATTTCCTTAGATAATTCATCTCCTATTTAGATGCCAGTGGAACGGTTGGTGAGGTAGGATTTGATGAGGTCTAGGGTGGTTGGATGTAAAAGCTTAGTTCTTTTAGCTTAGTAATCAGTCCGGCATGCCAGACTGAGTCGAACGCCTGGGAAATGTCCAGGAAAACTGTTAAGGAACAGTGGCTGCTCTTTAGTGAGTGGATTACATCAGTTTGAAATTTCAGGACAGGGTCATGTGTTGAGGGTCAAGCTCTGAATCCAAATTGGTTATTAGGAATAACGTGGTTTTATTCAAGCACGCTCCTCAGACGGCAGGTCACTATCCTCTCAAAAATCTTATCCAGGACATTGAGGAGAGTGATCTGCCGGTAAGACGAGACGCAGCTCGGATTCTTATAAGGTTTAGGAATCTTGATGCTATTTGCAGTCTTCCAGGAACGGGGAAAATAATCTAACAATAGAGTAGTTGGATTGTTTCTTGAGGAATGTTTCTAATGATTCAGCATGTCACGGATATTACCAGAGCTGTGTTATTGCCGGCTTTTAAAATTTCGAAGACCTCGTTTGCGGTGATGGGAAACAGGACTGAAAGACGGATTATGGGTGTATGCATGCTTGTAAAACTGTCCACAAGAGAATTGGTTTCTTCCAGAAAATTGCTGTAAAAGAGCAGGTTTTGTAGAATTTAATGGATTTGTTCCATATGACATGCAAACTTTTCAACTAATTGCGCTGGAGATTTTATAAGTCTGCCTTGGAAATCTTTCAGTTGAGTTTTGGGATTAGATTTCGGTCTTGTTAAGACTTTAAATTTCTGCCAGAATTTTTTACCATCCCGGTAATTTAGTTTGGATGTGGCTTTGGCCTAACACCCCCCTTTGTACGCAATTATCTTGCGACTAATTAGAGCATTGAGTCTGTTCCATTCTGATTTGATTGCGGGATCCCTACGTGACAGAAATTGTCTTCTTTTCTCTCGGATCATGCTCACGATAGTTAGGGGAAGTGGATGCTTATTTAGCTTTATAGATTGAATTGGAATGCTCTCAGAAGCTGACTCGTGGATTAAATTTGTTATGATGTTGACAACTAACTATATTTGAGCTGGGCTATCCATTTCGGTGTTGGATGGAGTAGTTTGTGCTAATTCACGAATTAGTATTTGTGCAGGTGGAGGAGGTGGGGTTGAGTCGAGAGAAGACTTTACAATAAGAGGGTAATGATCAGAAGTTATTGAAGTTACGGCAAAACATTCAGAATCAACATCTTGTATGATTTGTTCAGTGACCACAATATGCTCAGTAATGGACATGCCTGTGTGATTAAAAAACTGGGATCTGTGTTTCTAATACGTTGAAGAGAATAGAGGATGTATCTGGATAGAATTTCACCATTGACTTTTGAATGGTGATCACCAAAATCTAGGTGGCGTTCATTAAAATCGCACATTTTTATGGCTTTCTGAAGCTATATATTGAAGAGAGTCTTGGGAAATAATTTCTGATGGCGGATTATAGTTCCCGATCAGCTCTGAAGAAGATTGGGAAAAAACACAGCTCCCGGAATCGATAATCTAACCCGTCGCATTCTAAGAAACATTCCACCAGAAACCATCCAACTTCTAAGAGATATCATTAACCAGTGTCTCCTATTAGGACATTTCCCAGTAGAATGGAAGACTGGTCCAACGGTCATGATTCCCAAACCTAGGAAGGACCCCAAGAACGTTTCGTCATATCGCCCAATAACACTTCTTAACGCGATAAATAAAACCGTTGAAAAAATAATCACAGCTGGAATACGAAACGTCTTGGAAACCAACAAAATCCTACCAGACAATCAATTTGGTCTAAGAGCCTCGCGCTGTACACAAGAACCCCTTCTGAAATTCCAAGCCGGCGTTCCTCGCGCTTTAAACAGTACACACTGAGTTTTGGCAGTATTTTTGGAGATCACTCAAGCCTTTGACTCAGTATGGCATGCTGGCCTAATTCGAAAACTCGACATATTTCACCCAAGTCTAATAAAATTAGTCCAGTCATATCTGTCAAACCGCTGCACCCAAATCAAAAAAGACACATTATCCAGAACTATCCACCCTCATGCCGGAGTCCCACAAAGTTCCGTCCTGGCCCCACTGCTGTACATAACGTACTGCTACGATGTCCCAATCTCCAGGGACCCCTATTGCTACACCGCCACTTTATGCAGATGACACGGCATTTTGGGCCTACAGCAAATCAACCAAAACTAATAGCAAACACATCCAAAATTCTCTCATCTCTTTCTCATCATGGGCGTAGAAATGGCGCGTCACACCAAACCCAAGCAAAACTCAAGCCATCTTAATTCAGCACCCAAATCTAACCAGAAATCGGCATCAAGACAAAAGGGATGTCCGGCTCCAAATCTGGGGAAAAGGGATCCCGCTAAAAGATGAAATCACATATTTAGGAATTACATTCAATCGAACGTTTAACTGGAATTCCGATATAAACAAACTCTCGGTAGGGTTAGAAAACGCGCCAACCTAATCTCTGCTCTGATAAGACGATTCCGGGGGTGTGACCCCAAAACTCCTGGAGCAGATAATATTTTACCAGAGTTCCTGTAACTGACCCAGACACCGCCACTGATCTTCGGTACCCTCTCTTCAAAAAGATTTGGAACAAAAAAAACTTGGAACAAGATTGGAGAGCGAGGTCCAATCAAATTACCCAAGAAAGAACGCACACACTAAGTGTTAGATTTGGGGAGGAATCACCCCATTATCAATTCCAAGTAAAGTGTTGATGGGGCTGATATGCAACAGAATCAAAACACAAGTGGAATCACAAATAAGGAAGGAGCAAGCATTAGAAGTCATCGTTCTTGTACCGACAAAAACTAGCCTTCATCTTCTGTATTTTGAAACGCCCTTCGATTCCCTTAAAAGAGGCAGTGTGTGAAAACCTTGCAGAAATAAGGGGTACCGCAGAAGATAACAAAAGTAATTAAAAGAACATGCAACAACTACTCATACCGTGTCATTCACGAGAAAAAAATCGCTGAACTCTTCGCAGTCAAGTCAGGAGTTCGCAAATGATGTATTCTGTACCCAACAATATTTCTATTGGTTTTAGATAAGGTGATGAGGAAAGTCACTGATGGAAAAAGAGGGACAAACAGTGGAAACTGACTGAACGAATGGAGGTTCTAGATTTTCCTGATGATGTATGCCTACTTAGAAAGTAAACTCCTCCAAGACAAAGATTATGAATATAAATACAAGACATGCACGAACACTGAGGACATCGAAAATGTAGAAGAGTTCACGTACTTTGGGAGTTTCGTGATCCATGATGGTGATGTAGCTACAGATGTCAGAGCAAGAGTCCGAAAGGCAAAAGGAACCTTTATTCAGCGATATCCACTCTGGAGGGCAAGAGAGATTTCTACTACGACGAAACTCAGAACCAATCTGAAAGCAATGCCATTATACGGTTATGAGACTTGAAAGGTCACCTCCAAAATCAACAGTAGTTTGCAGGTCTTCCTAAATAGATATCTCAGAAAAATTCTTCGAATCTTCTGGCTAAATGTATCATACCCACCGAAAAAAAAAATCAGGATGCAGGGGAGAGGATAGTTTTGTTCTGGAATCCGTACGGAAAAAGAAAACGTGGAAGAGCAAAGATATCATGGGGAAGGACTGTGGATGAAGAAGCAAAGAAGGAAGGAAAGACCATTGCACAGCTGACAGTCCTCGCTAGAAATAGAGTGCGCTGCAGAAACTTCCTCGAAGCCTTATACTCGGGATAAGAGCGAGTTTTTTAAGTTTTTACTGAATAGATGCTTCCTTTCATCTTCTGTCAGCTTTCTGGTGTTATATTATTTAGGAATTTATATTCTATTATTTTTTAATTAATGGCTATTAACTTATTTATTTTATTTGTATTGAATTAATTAATAGATAAGAAACATCAATAATAAGACATAAGTGCGACAGATTTTCTGTTTTCCCGTAATTTAAAAAATATTGTTTTTATTTGCTCATTAAAAAATATGACTTTGACCAGATTATTTTAGTAGCACTAGCGATACCTGCCACGGTAAAGATACGAATTAACCTCTACACCTTTATACTCATTTATTACTTACTCTAGGTCGAGTCGATGTGATTCAATTCAAAAGATTCGTCTCAAGTCATAAAATATTTATAGAACTGAATGTATTTATTTTTATCTAAAAATCTTACACAACACTTGCAATAAAAATTTATAAATACAACTCATTCATGTTGGAATTGTTTTTATTGAGGTAATACTTTTATCACTTCTATTTATTCCTATTATAATTTAATGTTTGCGTGCAATTAAATTACATAGGTAAAATGCAATAAATTCATTACACTTTTTCAATGGTTTTTTTTCTTATCTTTATAATTGCATTGTACTATAATATTATTTATAACTTTTTAAAAATGAATAATGATATATGTTAATAACGTAGACGTAATAATTATTCATTAAACAACTAAGTATATAAAATAATATGCGTAAGCAGTTGAGATAATTGTTATACGAATTATTAAACTTGCAAACAGTAACATAAATATGTTTAATTTTGTAAAATAATTCATTTTTCTTTAATTACTCTAGGAAAAGATAAAAACTGTTCCTTTTCAATAATCACTTTATAAATAGTAGCTATGCAGGGCGGTTTGACCATTAGGCAATCCTAGGCGACCGCCTAGGGGCGCCGCATTAAGGGGGCGCCCAAAACGATCGAACAAAACTGCGAAACTATCAGTCCGAGCATATCATAAGTTCCTAAGGCGCTTTCAGATATTTCAAGTGCCATTCGGCAATTTAAATATATACAAAACGCCATGATCATGCGAGAAATGTAAGTGAACGTTATTTTGGCACATTGAAACAAAAATTCCGGTGCCTTTTGCGTCATAGAGTCCTCCATTAGTCCCATCCTGCAGCTGGACACATTATTTATGCTCCTCGATAATATTTGTGTTAAAAATAATATACCTTTACCAGAAGAAGAAGAAAAAACTTGTTTCCTAAAAGTTATACAAATTTTGAGCAATATTAAGCACGAAATAACAAAAAATTTGGAAATCGATACTTTAACTGAAACTTTTGCCAAAACAAAAGCACGAAAAATTAATTTAATATAACAAAAAGTGTCGCAATATCAGTGCAATTTGTTTGAAAATTTAGTTATATTTATTTAATGAATTAGATTTTAACTTAAAAAATTATTTTTGACTGTTTTTTAAAACTTTTTTATTGTAATAAAAATTAAATTAAAAAAACATTTTTTTTTACTAATTATGGCTATATGGGGCGCCAAATTTTGTTTTTGCCTAGGGCGCCAGGTTACATCGCGCCGGTCCTGTAGCTATGTGTTTAGCTTGTTTCTGTAGATATAGTAGTTGATTTTTTCACTATTTCTTTCATGTGGCGAGCTACAATAGAAGCTAAATGGCTTTTAAAACTTTTTTTACAACTTTTTACATCACAGTACGTGTATGATATGATCTCAAATATTAGAGAGAAATATGAACTCGAACTCTAAATTGCTTACATAAAATAAGATGAATGTTTTATATCTTAAAGATACATTTTTATGGAATAAAAATAATTCCATAATCATACAGGCAGACACACTTAAAGAATGACACATTTATTTCGAACTTTTTTTGTTGACTCACTATTTTCTTTATCACTCAAAGTTTGAAATTGTGCACGAAGAAAGTTTCCAGCATGCGGATGTCCTAATCCATATTTATCAACCAAATTCATTGTTTTGAACCAACATCTGTGATATTTTGCGGCCTTCGTATCAAGCCTTCGTTCATTGAATACTAATTTTTGATGTTGTCTGTATACAACGAATACGTAACGATGAAGTCCTGTACGTTTACCGGGTCGTGTACCTTTATATGGAACGATGACTTCACCTTCATCGATTTTATTTCCAGGTATATTACCAACGAACCAATGTACATATTGTCCGAGCCATGGATATGATCTTGATGGTACGTCTGGATCTACCATTAATAAGGTATAGAAATAATTTGGTTCCGGAAACCATTTTACTTTTGGCGTATAAATTAGTTGGTCTGATTTTAGTACGTTGCCCATTTTTGCTTCGCCATACGGATACTGTACTTTCAATGTTTCGTTTGGTAATTGAGGTAAAACGTCTGGAATAACGCGATGCGTTTCCATAATAATTTTCTTAAAATAAAATATAACAATAGCCTAAAAAAAGAACTTTTAATAGTACAAGAAATGTTTATTAAGATATAGATCGAGTGTTCATTTTTTATACAAATTATGCAACCAATATCCTGGAAATCAACTCCTATATTTTTTTTAATTTCTTGTATGGAAAGATCGGCGAATTGTTAAGCATTCATTCGTACAAAGCTTGTTTCCATCGTAACAGAAACAAGCGAAAATTCAAAACAGAAACAGAACCATTTTCTCGCTCACTTTAAGCTTTAATTTTGCATTCAAAATTTGATTTAAACTAATTTAAATCAAAATTATTATTATAAAATAATATATTCAATTACCTTAAATTTATTAAAACATAAAAAATATTTTCTTATTGAATTATTTCAAAATCATTTAAATCTACTTTTTGAGTGAAATATCACATACCAATTATATAAACTGAACAAATTTAATATTTAACGACTATTTACTTCATTGGAAGCAATTATATACATTTATCAAACAATAAAGAATAGAACAATTATCAAGGTCTACTCCCGTACCAATGATATACAATATGATTTATCTTAGAAGTGAACTTAAGTACTTACGTGTATGTATATAAATATCCATTCGAAGTTTCTATGCATTAATGCAAATTATATTGCAAACTAATTATAATTGATTACCTTAACGGATTAATTTTTCAAGTTCACTGGCGCCACTGAAAATTTGAATACAGATTTCTTTAATTTTATTTTCAATAAAGAGTCTATAGATAGCAGCAGATTGTTATTAATAATTCGCGCAGTGTATCAGTTCTGTAACAATATCTCTGTATCACTGAAAAATATTTAATTTTTAGGAAAATATAGTTCGCAAAAGGAGCTTTTCTTCACGACTATAAACCTGCCCACCAAATTTGAATTTTATAGGATGGGTTGTTATGAACCCAAACATTTTTTAGTAACTACTGTGTTGAGTTCAGGTATCCCTATGTTATTGTTATTGGATCTAATCACTATTAATTGACACCGTATTTTACTTGTAATACGTTTATTAATAGTAGTAATTACATAAACAGTGGAATTCTTGACGGCAACAGAACAACAACCTTCAATAAACCAGCAGATAGGTGGCGTCGCTTTGATATTTCAATACAAAATTATTGTTTATTATACTCCTCCTGCGACGCCGTAGCGATGTCGATAAGATGCATGACTTCCACTGCAGGGTCCAGGGTTCGATCCCCAGCGTAAACAATGGTTTACGTTGTTGATCTAGGCAACACACGAAACGAAGTCGGTAATTATAGGAGGAAGGTAAATCAATTGAATAAATTTGCAGAACTTATCAATAGAGTTTAAGTCAACAAACTTAGTTAATATATCCGCTATTTGTTTCTGACTTGATACATACACAATATTAAAAATTTTATCTTTAACTAAATCTTTAAGAAAATTAAACTTTACGTCTACGTGTTTTAATCCCTTGTGATCTATCTTTTCTGTTAACTTGATGTATGACTGATTATCTTCAAAGCAAGTAATTTTGTCATTCTCAAATCCAAATTCCTTCAACAGTCCAATTAACCGTAAACCTTCTGCACATGCTAAATCCAAAGCTACATATTCAGCTTCGGCAGAGCTCAGTGCGACGGGTGATTGTTTTCTTGTGTTCCATGATATCAAACAGTTAAAACTTTTAAACAGATAACCAGTTGTTGATTTTCGATCTCCTGAATCACTTGCATCAACATAGCATTCTAATATGTTTTCATAACCATTTTGTTTCTTAAAAGAAACGGTTTGCATCCGGTTTAGCATGGCCTACCACATCTCTTGAATCTCTTTTCGACTAATTTTTAAAATAACAGCATTGGTTTTATAAATTTGTCCGCGTTTGCGTGATCTGCTACCGTTTTTGACTTATTTTTTTTCCACTACTGCTTTTGCGCCACATTTTCTTCGTGTCCGCTTTGCGTAAAATTGAGGTACCAGGGTCCTACATTTGTTCCCCAAGTTTTATTTTTTCAACGTTCATAACAACCCAGATATTTAATGTAATATAATAGCCGGCCTCAAGTCAATCGATCGCAAAGCTTACAAAACAAAATCCTGTATATAGGTTAGTCCGTAATTTTAGAAAAAACTATTTCAAATAAAATTGAACGAGCTTTTGGCAGCAAATATAATAAAGTGTATTCAATTGTCCTATCCTTTATAGTTCCTGAGATATATCAAAAATTTTGAATGTGGCAGCGTCGCGTTGTATATCACTTGCAGGAATGGCCTTTTCATTCGACGCATAATACAATATACTATATGCGAGCGAAATTTCAATCTTCTAATTTTTTATTTTGAAAAATTTCTTCAATAACCCTAAAGTTTGCAAAACAAAAAACATCCTGTATATATGTTAAATTGGTTTTAGAAAATATGTTTCAAACAAAATCGAAAGGCCTTGATTTAACCTATAAAATAAAGTTTATTTGAATCTCCTATCTTTTATCGTTCCTGAGATATTTCAAAAAGTTTGTTAAGCTTCAAATGTGGCAAAAATGTCAAAACATTAATCCTATACTTTCATATACCTATATGGTACATGAAAGATAAAAATTTAAGCTCTTAATAAAAAAAAATTCTATTTGAAAAACAGGTTAAATATAAATAACTTAAATTGCACAAGAAAAATGGAGTGTCCAAGTATAGAGGGTGCTGTGTTGTATAGAGAAATGTGAAACTTGTTTGTCAGTACCTCCAGCTGAAAACGTCAAACTAATAAGTAAAAAATTCATCAATTGAAAATATTAATTAGTTTCCTCTTCTGCATTATTATAAATTACATAGGTAGTAATTTGAATCACACTTTTTTATCATTATTATTAACAATTAGTTATATTTTATGTTTCATGTTATGTAACATTAAAGGTTATTTTGAGTTCTATTAGATTGAATACTTTATTTTAGGACTAATGGCTGCATTTAGAACGGTTTCCAAATTACTTAGACGGGAAAATTTATCAACAATTGCTAGACGTTGGTATGCAGATGAAATGAGCTTCACATTTGCCGCTGGCAATAAAGTAAATTATACTAATTATCCAATTTAGGTAGCATCATAAATGATCATTTTTTCTAGGTCTTCTATGATGGTGTTTCAATTAAACAAGTTGATGTACCATCCTTTTCTGGTGCATTCGGTATATTACCAAAACATGTTCCTACATTAGCTGTACTGAAACCAGGAGTAGTTAGTGTATTTGAAAATGATGGCAGCGTGAAAAAGATTTTCGTATCAAGTGGTACAATAACAGTCAATGACGATTCATCAGTACAAGTAAGATTTCTGATTTTATAACATAAAATGTTGAAAAAAAATTATAATATTCAATTTTCATTAGGTTTTAGCTGAAGAAGCTCACCCGGTTGAAAATATTGATTTGTCTGCAGCCAGAGATGTTTTAAATAAAGCGCAAAGTGAACTATCTTCAGCATCTACGGATATTGTAAGATTTTGTAACTATGTTTTTAAATAATGGAGAATTATTGTTGAGAATTTAATCATTTTTGCTTTGCCAGGAATTATTAAAAAATTAGACTATTTCATAAAACTATTAGAATAGTTTACTGTTTAATGGTTGTTTATAGCCGTTATATTTTTGCCATCTTGCGTATATCACCAACGGTAACAAAAGTGATATATTTAAATGTCTTGATTCATAAAGCTCATAAAAAATATATTTGTACTATTAATTTTACGAAAAATCATACTTTTGAATATGTGAACGATTAATTTTGTCAGAGTTACATAAATATTTACAAATTTTAAATGATACTTCCAATTTGTGGTGCGCTCTTTGATCAGTCGATACAGCTATCACTCACAAGGGTTTAGTTCACAGACTTGGGAAGAATTTTTATTGCGAAATTATTAACAAAAGTAAATTTGTACATTAATGATTTGCGTAAGGTAGAAAAAATATTTTTCTGATTTTTTTCTTTGAATTTGATATACATATCTGTCTAGATAGTATGAACATAGATTGAAAACTATTATGCTTCGTTAACTTTGCATGTAGGCATAAAGCAATGAAATTGAAACATCATGAAAACTCAATTATCAGGTATTACTACAGACAGAGGCGGCACAATGCAGTAAGCAAAGTAAGTGTCCCATTGGGCATATTGTAACATGAGGCGCCAACGTTCAGATGAATGTTTTACATTATACGAACAAAAAATAATGCGAATTTTTGCAATTTAAAATATCTTTTTATGAAACTCATAAGGTTGAAAGGGGGCAAACTTTTCGTTTGAAGGGCCAAATTCAAGAATTGAGAATGAGCGGCGGGCCGCAAGTAAAGTTAAATTAATGTGGAATTCGACGGCCAAACAAGTGCACGAAAAATATTTTAATGAATCAAATTGAATTTGATTCCTTCACTGACGTTGAATTTAGCTGTGCTCGACGAGCAAGAGATGGAAAACGTCGTGTGTTACAGTTGAACCCTAATGAAAGAAAAAGAAGTTCTATAGCTTTAAATAATGAAGAACTATCAAAAATAGTGACAATATGGAATGAAGACACTCCTAATGGTTTACAGAGGAAGCTTTTTCATGTAATTTCCTAAGAATTGGCCTTTCGAGGAGGTGAAGATAGTCCGAGTTTGTTTCATCACTTTCGTGAAGAACGAAACCATAATGGATCATTAACGGGACGTATCGAATATAATCATATCTTCACAAAAACATGTCAAGACGGGGGTAAAAAATTGGCCGCTAGCAAGTGGCTCACAATCAACGAAGAGAACCCTGACGTTTGTCCAGTGAGGTAAATAAACAGTTTTTTAAATATTATGTTAATGATGTGTTCTTTTTTATTGCAAGGTTGCTGAAAATTTTTCTTGAAAAGAAAAGCTTTATTAAAGCTTTTCAGACAGACTTTTGCTAATCCCAAATCCAAATTGGCAAAATGCAACATCTAAAGGTTGGTACAAAAATTGTCGTATTGGAAGAAATCTAATATCGACGTGGATGTCCGACGCGGCGAGAAAGATTGGGATTGACACAAAAAAGTTAAGGTGACATCATTCTGTGGGGGCGTCGGCGGTGTCCAACTTGGTGTTGGCCAAACAAAGTGTTGGCGCGGAGCAATTAACAAAAGTGACTGGACACGGTAACACGCAGTCCATCAAACCGTATTTACAAATGGATGCCGACGCATCATTCCAGAATTATCAAGCAAAGAGAGGTCAAAATGTAACTGTGCAATCTAGAACTTCTAATGCAACATTAGCTGCTGGCGTGACGAACATTTATAACAACTGTGTGTTTAACTACAATGCTTATTCTTAATGCTATTTTTCAATGATTTTTATGTTATTAATTATTATATGCAATAAATTTGAATGAAATTTCTGATGTTAGTTTTGCTGTCCTTAAATCGTGAGTTTTTGTAATGTGTCATGCGATTTTCTCCCTCATTATACAAAATCGAGTATCAAAGGGTCTGGAACCAACACTTCACAAAGAGCAAGCGGGTTTTAGCCCACAAAGATCGTTCATCGACAATATCAACATCTTGTGAATCGTCATATAGAAGTCAACTGAGCTCAATACACCATTGTTCCTGTTTTTTGTCGGTTCACGCCCGGTTAACGCGCTGAAAAACACTTCTAACTTCTACTCTCTGCAGTGGATAACCGGTCCGTGACTCGTTATTTCATGCTATATATGTACGTAGTACATATAGATATATACTAGTTAAAGGATTCATGAGCATAGCCGATATCAAGGTGTTGATTGATCATCACGTTTTGGTGGCCCCTGAAGTGTTTTCTCGTGCGTGTAGGTATATGGGCGTGTATGTGCCGCGATTAGTTCTAACACTTCTGAACCGATTTTAATTAAACTTGGTGCGTGAGTATACAAGAATTTTGTGCAGAGAAGAAAATTATTTGTATTGGTTTTTCTTTGCTATCGAATCAACATATATTTTGACGCCTTCCAATATTTCTTCTTTTACAGTGAATGCATTCATTTTGCTTTCTTGTACTCCTTTTTTACATACCATCATTTTCGTCTTTTTTATATGTATCTCCAACCCAGTCTTTCTCATATATTTGGTCACGCTTTCTGTCATTTGCCATGAATTCACTAAACTTTGATAAGAATCACTAAAATTTTAGTGAACTAGGTTTAAGAAGTAAAAAAAGTATTTTTTTGTAATGTTTTTATTTATGGAACTTTTTTATTTTCTGAGGTAAGATTTTAGTGCCCACAAGAATCATGTTCTGTCTCAGAAGAAAACTCAAAGCACGCGCCTCTACTGTACAATTTTACATTTACAGTAACATATTATATACAAATTACACACGATAATGTTTGATGAAATGTAAGAAAAATAAAATTATAAAAACGTGAAACTTCAGTTACGCCTGACTGAATACTCTTAAAGAATTTTTTGTCCGCCTGTTGACTATTAATTGAGAATTTACAGAATTCCGTTAATTTCTTGTTTAGAAATGTTTTACTTTAAATATCGATTCTGTTTATTCTTTTACATATATTTTTAAGTTACATCTCCTAGTATATTTGCATTTAGGTGTATTAATTATACTTTCTATTATTACTTTTAGGCCAAAGCAGAGGCCGCAATTGCTGTTGAAGTTGGCGAAGCGTTGGTAAAAGCCGTAGAATAAATTATAAAATTTTAGATTCATAAATAATCGTTGTAAAATATTGAAAAATAAATGTAAATGTTTGTATTCTATTTGTATAATTAACTAAATTCTTATCAACTCTCTGCGTACACATCTCTTTTATATTTTCTCGATATTTCTTTAAGGTAAGCGCCTATATTGTACATAAAAAAAAACTACGTAGATATTACACATTTGCGTTCGTTCCAAGCATTTGTTAAATTTAAATCATTTACTATTCTTCATCTTATTTCTTTTAGTACTCCTCCAAGGAGCATTGGGCATCTGTGAGGGCTTTCCAATGGGTTTATTCTTTGCTATGAGTTTGTGCTCAATGACTTGCCGATTTCTGCCACCTCGTTCTCTACAGTTCTTCGCTATGTTTGTCCCGGTCTTCGCCTTTCCTGGGGGTTCCAGTCAAGGGCCTGTTTCGGAATGTGTTCAGGGCCTTGCCACAGTGTGAGGCCAATTCAGCGCCATTTTATCCTTTTTATGTGGGTAGCGCATTGAGCATGTCCAGTTCTCTGCCATAGTTCTTTCGTTGGAGATCACGTTTGTACATCGGATTGCTAGAACGGTCCTCAAAAATCGTTTCACAGATGCTTGTATTTGTTGATTTAGTCTGGCCGTTGTCTTCCACGTCTCACACCCGTAGAAGAGTATTGTTTTTACATTCGACTCCAGCAATCACCATTTTGTTTTTAATGATATTTCTTTGGACTTCCATATCGGGCGCAGCTGGGCGAAAGCTACTTTCGCCTTCTTTATTCGATGGGCAGTATCTTCATCTGCTCCCCCAGAAGTTGAAATTACGCTCCCTAGATAGCAAATGGTTTCGACTGTTTCAATCGTTTCTCCGTGGGAGAGGTTTGAGTCAGTCTTAGTGGAATTAACTCGTAGCTCTTTTGTTTTTGGTATGTTGATCTTGAGGCCAATTCTCGCTGTTTTAGTTTCTAAAGTGTCCAGTTTGGTCTGCATATCTCTGTGCGTCTGGGTTAGAAGGTATATATAAAGTCCGGGTCTTCTATTCTCTCTGTGAGTCCTCAATGGATTTCCTTAGCTTCTTCGGTTACTACATTCCGCATTATTTGGTCCAGTACTACTATGAATAGAATATGCGAGAGCAAATAGTCTTACTTTACTCCAGTTTTTATACCGAATGCTTTAGAAAATTCTCCCTCGTGAAGCACTTTCCCTTGTATCCTCTGTTAATTGCCTTAATCAAGCGCACTATTTTTTCTTTGACTCCGTAATTTCTTAGCGCTGACAACCGACTATTTAGGTCTATGCTGTTAAAGGCCTTTTAAAAAAATCGACAAACGGCAGATATATTGATTATTGATTTGGTCTGTACAATATCTGCTCTCTGAATCCAGTTTACTCCTTTTTTAATCTTCCATCCAGTGCTTTCCTAATGCGATTTAACAGATTACGCGGAAAAAATTTACTTGACGCTTCTATCCTCTCCAGTTGTTGCTGGAGAGGTCCCCTTTCTTGGGTAGTTTGATGAGCTTTTCCAATCAGCTGGCATTGCTTCGGTGTTCCACACTTGGTTTAATAGATGGAGCATCATTTCTGCTGTCAGGTCAGCGTCGCTCTTTGAGTGCTTCTTTGCCATTTCTTTGTCATTTTTACACTTCTTGTTTGCTACCACCACCTCTGCTCTAGTGATTGGGTTAAGATCTACCTTTAGCGGCTTTACAGTTTTCTTCTTTTTCTGTTGATTTTGGCTCATTGCAGTCGGTCGGTTCAGGAGTTCCATGCAGAATTCACCCTTCGTTTGAGATGCTCTGTGGTGTTCGTTAAAAAGTTTCCTTGTGTATCTTTTTTGGTTTCCTGTGGTTTAACTTTCTTTTAGACAGCTGTTTGGAGATCCTGTACAGTTCTTTGCTGTGCTGTTTCCTTGTCTATTTTCTTCCGTTTTATCAGCCATGTCTCCCACAAGTCTTCTATCTCTCCTTGTACTTCATTTAACTTTTCTGTTAAGTAATCTAGTCTGACTTTACTTTGCGCCTTCCTGTGCGGTTGTGGCTGATGTTTCATGTATCTGCTGTAGTCTCATCTTAGATTCTTTCCTTCGTTCTATAATATCCCGTGTTCTTTCAGAGAGCCATGATCTGCGTTCTCTTTTCTTCCTAGCACTGAAGAAAAGATATGCACTCAAGCATACGTATCCTAGCACTGAAGCACACGTCTCTCATGGTTTGCTTCAATTATCTCCACTGGTCTTCTACATTCGGCTGTTTCTCGTTTTTTTTTGTAATGCTAGGAATCTGGTTTTACGTTCTAAATTAAACATCTCTTTGCTTTCTGCGCCTCTGCTAAGTTTTTCTACATTAAACCTTCTCTATCCTCTTCGTTCTCTGTTCTTGGAACTTACAATTCTGATTCTCATGGTTGCTGCCATTAGGTGATAGTCGTTTCCAACGTCTGCCGCTCTTCTATTTCTAACATCCACAAGTGAAATTGTCCACATTTTGCTGGTAGCGAAATGGTCAATTTGGTTATGCACTTTGCCGTTGGGTCAAACCCAACTCACTTTATGGCATGTTTTATGGGTGAAGATGGTTCCTCCTACGATCATGTCCTGGTATTGGCGGAGTCCTACTAGCCTTTCACAATATCGTTTCTTTCTCCTCTTCCATGCTGCCCAATCGTTCTTCCTTCAACTCCCACATTAGCATTCAGGTCACCTAAAAGAATTTTTATGTCCTTCTCTTTCAATGTTTCAAGAACTTCGTTTAATTGTACGTTGGTTTACTATTCAGTTGAGACGATTTACTTTTTTTTTAAACACACCAGCCGTTTCTTCCTGAAATTTCCTGGAACCACTTCTTCCTTCCTGAAATTTTGAAATGTATTAATTAAAAATGCGAATTTCGGATATTATGTATCAATGCTCATATTCGTTGCAGAGCTAACATAGTAACATGCTTCTGTATATCTAATAATAATAACCTTTATAGGCATACATAAATTACAATTCACTTAAATCTACTTTTACATAAAAAAAACTATTTACATTCATATATCTATCTATAT
>WYDF02276613.1:0-17535 GCA_009867245.2 Adranes taylori | reverse complement strand
TGGGCTCTTGTTAGAACGTTGATACTAATGTTCTGTATGCTTAACACTTTGCTACACTTAGCGTCATACACTCCAGCCCACATAATTATTCTACAGGTTGAAATAGTAACCATTGATAAATGTGCTCTAGAAATCATGCGAAAAGTCATGAAAGGGGCTAATCTCAATATGTACATTGATAGTCAAGCAGCGCTAAATGCATTACAGGTTAAAACCTGTGACTCTTAGCTACTGTGGCACTGGCTGACAAACCTGAGAGAACTGGCAACACATTAAACCATTTAAGGTTATGGTGGGTGCCAACACATTCGAGGATTGAGGGCAAAGAAATAGCAGATAAGTTGGCCAGACAAGGGGTAGAAAATAATATAATATGCCCCAATCCGTCTTGAGGCCTAACTAAGGAACACAGGAAGCGGATATTAGTACAATGTAAATACGAAACCTGAAGTAAATACTGGAGCAAAGTCTCAGGTCTAGAACATTCAAAGACCTTTATAGTCTAGACATATGAGGTGAATACCAAAATATTCAGTCTCAACTAAGGGAACTCGCCATATATACAAGTTGTTTTACTGGGTTTGTCCTCTAAACTACCATATGCACAAAATTGGTAGGGTTGAGAACCCAGCATGTCGATTATGCAATGATAAGGCTGAAACTTCAAAACCCATCTAATGTGAATGTCAGGCAGTATCGAGCTGCAGACAAAGAGAGTTAGGGGACATGACAGTAAATTCCGAGAACATCAGGGAACGACAGTAGTAAGAGATAGTACCTTCTAGAATACCTTCATAGATAGTGCCTTCATGATAATAAGGATACATAATTGAATTTCGTTCCGAACTATGTGATATTCCAAGCGCGTGTCCAATTTCGTGTACTAGCACAGTCAATAAATTTCCTGTTGATGAATTAGCGCTAGCATCAACTCATCATCATAAACGGGGATATCTATTTTTAATAAGATCAGTTTTCACTTGAGTATCACTATCACTAATATCTTCTTCATTAATTGCAAATATTATATTATTATTTATTAATAATAATAAACATGACAGCAAAAACAAGACTTCTTTGCTTAAGGACTGCATAATTATGACTGATATAAAGAAATTGAATTCGTTAACCCTTAAATATATATATAGTAGGGACACAGTGGGTCCTAGAAATTTGCTACGATTTCATTCCAATGGAATTGCATCATCTCGTAGATAATCAGAATATTATTATTTTTTCCAGTAGTCGGATCGGTTAGAAGTTGTAGCAAATAGTTTCTTGTAGGCAGAGAATATAACATTCTAATACGAGCCACTCCATTCCGCAAAAGGTATAGAAACACTTCATGCTGCGGATCATATCTTAAGATACTCGATACATCAATTATTGATGAATAAAGCTTTTAAAAATTTTTTCCTCGTAAAATTTCAATTTTATAGACAATCATTAGCTTGAAATTTACAATGATAACCAGTGCTTGTTCACTTAAAATGATTTTAACCATTAGAAATTTATTGTACGTTAAACTAAACTTTGTTAACTTTGTCGACGACGATGAGGGATTTTCTTTTATGGTTATACTACTGAATATTTCGAGAATTATTTTCGGTTTCCCTTTCCGATACTAGTCCAATAGAAAATTACTAAATTCCTTCCATTCGGGAACAGTGAAAAGTGGGTTATGCACATCTACGGCTAGTTTTACCAAACACTCAAAATAGGGAATTGCTAAACCCGCGGATAGTTGATAGCTTTCGTTGGTCGCAATATGGTACGTGGAGGCTCCAAGCAGAACACATTTTTTCTTGAATTGCTGTTCTTTTTCAAAGTTGAAAATCTGGTTCTCTTTATCAGAATCATCAGAGTTTTCGAAAACTTTATAAAATTCATAACGTTCACGCTTGCTCGTTTACATCGTCGAGATTTTTTTACAAAACAATATTTTCAAAATGCTGCTCACAATATAAATGCTTGCTAATAACTGAATAGTTGAGGAATAATTTTAGCCTCATATACTGGAAATAGAAAACCAAAAAAGTAACTGTAAAAATATTTATTGGAAAATTAATATAATACGTAACATGTAAAGAATAAAAATGTTATAATAATATTAGACTTCTTTCTCTTGGAGTCACTATTCCATTAGCTATATAGTTGTTCAAGATTTGGACATTTTCTAGTGTACATACATAACTGCGACATTCTGCATTATCACGATGTGTGCATATTGGACACTTTAACATTAACGATATAGTTGTACCAGATTATTACATTTTCTAGTGTACATACATAACTGCGACATTCATCATTATCATGATGTGGGCATATTGGAGACTTTAATTTGATTAGCAGTGGAGAGTCAGTTTAGTTTTCCAGATTAATAACTTGAATATCTCTTCCGATACTTTCCTTTCTAGATTCAATCAAGGCATCTAAATGTTGAACTTTCTGATGCCCCTTCACAACTATAGTAATTATGCGTTCATCAGCAAGTTGATTTTCGATTTAATTATTTTCCATCTCCGAAACAAGTATTTCGCCTTTTGAATATCGAATTCTCATATGATATCGTTCCAGATGCAGGAGACGTTCTTTCAACTCGGCTCGAAGTTTCCTCCATGGAACTATCGGTTTCAAAAACAATAATGTATAATTCTCATTTCATTCAGATTGAGTATACTGAATGAAATAACTTCTTTAGGCTTAAACTCTGCAATATTTAAACCTTGAACGTCCACAATAATACAGTTATGCGACGGCGACAATATTTTATTAAAACTTTGAACGTCCACAATAATACATGAATGCGGAGGCGACGACATTTTGAATCGGTGCTTCAGCTGAGATGATCAACGCACGACTAGACTATTTTGATTGATTTTTCCTATTTATACAACAGCAGCAAGTAAGATGAATGGATAGGCTTCAGAGTTGAAATAGAGCATCATATTTCGAATGCGGCAGTGATCTAGTTCAGTAATATCCTTCTTTGACTGATCAATATCTTGGATGTTCTTCGTTCGTTGAAGATTTTACATTCCAAATATCTTTATTCGTTTTACGCAATGCTGGAAGTTCATGAACATCTCATTACACTTCCTACGTAAAACAAAAAAAAAGTATATTCTTGTTCGTTTTAATACATAAGCATCTTTGCATAGCATGTAGTACTAGAGTTGTGTGTACTATAATAGAATTATGCAGCCATCTTATATTGGGCGATAATTCATAATAGTTAATTTAAATGTTATAAATATTATTAATCAAAGTCAAAAGCACTACGTTGACCATGCTAATGAGTTTTATATGTTTATAAGTAAATAGTAAACGAAAATAAGTAATTGAATATAATATATTGTACAATTCAAAGTAATAAATTGTTGCATCACAAAAAGTAATTTATTAAGTGAAATATAATTAATGTAAGTAAAGATTTCAAACATAGCATCTATTATTAAATAATACGTGTCCTAGCAAAACACGAAAGATTGTAATTAAAAATATAATTAAACAAAAATCCAAAAATCTTTCATTTGTAAAATAATTTTAAAAATAAATATTTTTTTTTAAGAATGCCCACTGGCGGGAGACCTTAATTCACTTACATGTTAGTCAAGCTAGAATTTCTATGGGAAAATATTGTTTAAGGGAATCGAATGAAAAGTATTGTTTAAAGTAGCAGTGGGGCGACGCTAATTAGTTATAGAATTCAAATAGAGTTTAGCGTACGGTGCATCGATATTATCAGTAGGCATAGATTCGACGGGTCCTTAGATAATACGTAAAGAAAGCGTATAGTGTAGTATTATATGTGTGTTTGTAAAGAAAGCAAAAGTGATTAGACAAATCAGTTACACCCAAGTATCAATTATGGGGTTCGTAATTGCTAGAGTAGGGTTAATAGCTAATTATGTGAGAGTATATTAAAAATTAGCGATTATAAACCCCAACACAGTAAAATATGATTTTAGATCAATTCTTTCTGACAATATATAGAGCGTGCTAGTTGTAAAGATAAAAGATTAGTGTGTAAATTATGTATCACAAATTGTCACAAATTGAACCAGGGAAATACAATAAAACAATTATTGAAATAATAAAAACTATGGAGCAAATTAAAAAGCGAACCTGAGAAAATGGGCTTTTGGTTCAAAAAGTTTGAGAAACGCTACTGTGAACTATCTACTTTGTTCTATGTCCTCTATAGATTTGAATAAAATTTTAATCTTAATACGTATGAGCTTTAATTATCTTGCTGATGTTCCTTAATTCAGAATCAACATGAAATACATAAATTTTAAGCGGTCCACTGTTACACAAAATAGCCCGCGAGAGAAATAAATTTTGCACATCTGACGTAAAATATTACGTCGTCCACAAACATCCTAAACGTAATTTTGCTTGCATGCATGCAGTTCTTTATTATTTTACACCTTGCTTCTAGCAAGAATAATAACTGCTTTGGGGTGTATCTTTTATGTTTTAGAGCTTTTGTCAGTCTTAGGGGAATTTTTTCTTTTTAGATTTAGCGTAAAAGAATAAAAAATATTCTCATTTAAGGACCAACCAAAAAAGAGGAATATAAAAAGTCAAATCACGAGAACTAAGCAATGAAACACTAATGCTCTATAAATAAAAATTTGTTTTAAAATACTTTAAGACATTACATATCATCTCTTATATCATTATGTGTAATGAAAAATAATGTAAACACAAAGATATAAATATTTGTAGTCCGATATAATGTTAAACGAGGAACTGGGTAACCCACAAGTTTTACAGATTTAAAGAAGTTTTTTTGTGAGTACATTTAAAATAAATCCCCCATTTGGGATTAATATCCCCAAAAGTTTAAAAACAATTCAAATTACAGCATATGAGCTTTGTAATTAACATGCATAATATTTAATCAATCAAATAACTTCTATTAGCATAATCCTATATAGACAAATAAGAAAATACATATAATACACGTTACATAGCATATATATTTGCACTTTACACAGTATATAGATTACATAGTATATAGTTTTACAAAAATTAAATCAATAATAAATTTTCACTACCAAAGAAAAACTTAAATAAACCAATCAAAATCGTATCCCCTCTCCCTTTTCTGTTTCCCCACCTAGAACTAGTAAGGAATCTTTAAACCCTGTTCATTCCATTGTTCCTTCCTTCCCGTTCCTCATCAATCCCCTCCATCATTCCTGTACTAACCCAACCTGTTAACCATTCCCTGCGAACCTTCTTTTCTCCTCTATTTTCCTCCATTATAATAAATATAAGGAAAAGACAATCTTTTCCTTGGTTTTATCTCCTTAGTGCCCTTCCCTCTTCCTTCTCTCCACAATAATACTTTCTGTTATCCCTATGCATTTTATTTCTTTCTTCATAACTCTTCTCTTCATCACTCCAAATCATTCTTCTACATATATTCACCCAATGTTCCCACATTTCCTCATATCTCCCACATACCCCATATATCTTTCACTCTCCTCCGTCCAATACGTGTTATCCCCTTCCACACTCCCTCGTCTAAATTGCGCAATCATTTGGTTTTTTTCATGCTTGGATCTGCTGTCATATGCTCTGGCAATTCCTCCCATTCACTGAAATATTTCTTATTGTATCCTGAATCTTCAGTATCTTTCATTTTTATCTACATTTCAGTTTGAGTTTTATGTCATATCACACATTTTCTCGAACCATCTTTCCATTGACTGTCCTATTCTAGTATACATTTTGTTCCTCTCTTTTGTCCATTTATTCCAACAGCTACTCCTTCTCTCGTCCTCCGCACTTTTCAAATAAATTATTTTCCCCATTCTCGCATTCTCATACACAATAACTTTTTCATTTATTTCAACATTTATTCTTCCCACATTCTTCCCAACTTTTTCACTCCAATAATTCTCCTCAATATCTTTATTACCCCCAATACTCCTCTCCATATAACCAAATACTATGCACACATTTTCCATTATCGTGATTTTCATTCTCACCGAATCCCCAAATTTCCTAACCCACACACATTTTAATCTTTGCATTGCAGCTCTTGCTTTTTTCACTTGCAGTCATACATCTCCGTTGCAATTCCCATTATAATTTATCGTAAAACTTATCTTAATTGATACTGATAAATTTTCACAGTATCAATTACATTTACTCCTAACTCAAGCTTGTCTTTTGCTACTCTTCCCACCACATTTCTTACACACCATCACTTTCGGGTTTCATCACATTCACATGAAAACCTCCATGATCCCAATTCTTACTCACCTATAACGACGTCAACGCCCATCTGTTCGAACGCCAAAACATGTGACGTACTAACTACTATCTATTATCTCTTTTAGATATATATGTTAAACGGAACTCCCACTCGCGACACTAGTAATTAGCGTTTGTCATAATAATGGCCTTAGCGTTTGTCATAATAATGGCACAACTAGTTATTATATTATTTCGGTTTTCAGGAAGTTGTTTCGAGCGCCAGGACAGCTTAAAGTGAGACCGCACTCCGAACTGATGTTCTACGGTCTTCAGTCACTACTAAGGCCTTAGGTAGCTTCGAGTCTTCTGAATTGTCCAGAGGTTCTCGTTCTTTCTATAGGGTATCTGTAACTAAACTTAATACCAATAAGTAAAACAGCATTTAAACTTATAACAGAATCGTGTATTGTTTTTCTACACACAAAATAAACAATTAAACGGGGCTTAGCAAAACTGTCATGCAATTAGAATAATATTAGTAACAAACAAAAGGCGCTTAGCGAAATATTAACGGTACGGTGCGGTTAAAGCAAGTACTAAATGCGAGCTAAAGTAACAATACGGAAAGCGGTGAAAAATGCGGTGTCTTAGAGAACTGACGCTACTGTCTGCTAAATGAATATCACCAGCTTCACTAGTAGTATACACTAAAGACGGCGTAGCGTTCCCTTAAAGAACTAACGCTACTGTATGTCAGTGCGTACAATCAATTACACTAACAACATGCGCTCGTAGTTTACATGGTGAGATAAGGTGAATCCTATGGCTGAGTAGCGTTGCCTTAGAGGACTAACACTACTATACGCTAGCTGAGTACAACTAGTACAACTAGTTTACGCAACGTCGCCAAATTGAACTGACGTAGCTGTTGTACTAGTGGTATACACTTAAGTACACAGGAAAGCGGTAGCGGAAAGGTTCAAACAAAACCACACTCATGCAGTACATGCATCATACAACACAACGGAACAAGCAACACATGCAGTATAACTAATATAATGCAAATTATATAATGTTGCTTACCGAAACGCTTACCGATAGACTCGCTGGCCCCTGGTGGCTCAGTGGCTTCTTCTCGATGTGTGACTCGAGAATAACTCACTAACAAAGCCGTAAGCGCACCTTATTTATAGGCGAAGAGCCATCTGTATCTCTAGCTGCTTGCAACAGAACGTGTGTAAAGTCATAACACATTACGTTCTGACCCGTCGCGGGTACTCATAGAACAGAGTGTATTCGCGGGAGTTAACGTATAAATAATTTATTAAATTATTAACGGATCCTACTATCCGGCTAACAGAAAGCATTAGTCTTATATATAAAGTCTTAGAAAGTCCTAGAAAGTCTTATATATAATACATCAATACGCGGTGCTAATGCTAGCTAATCGCAGTACCACCTATGTCACTCTCATATATACGCTGATATACTTCAAATATCCCCACTCATGCTATTCACATTGCATGGCGGACTAAAACTATCAACAGAGTTGTTTACATTTATACAGCAGAATAATTGAAGAATTACATGTAAGAATGCAGAACTTGTAAGAATTACATATCTTACAAGTAATCTTTAAATATTATTTATAACGGAAAAATATATTTAATAAGAATAGTAATTAACACCCTAACTTAATTTACTTATCTTAACAAGTTTCCACAACATTTTTGTCTCAGAAACTGAATAGAAAAAGTATCCTATCATCCTTATTCATTTCTTTTTCACAATAATAAATGTAAATATTTTATGTAAAAGTTATTTTATATAGGCTGTCCCGAATTAATTTTATTTCTCTTTTTTTTTAAAGTAATTTTGTTACACAGCCTTTTAATCATTTCTTTCGTTCCCAAGCATTGCTTTCTCTTTCCCAAGCATTATCCCTCCACACTGCGCGTTTCTCTACACATTTTCCAAATGTGAGATGTAAATATTAAACAAGCTCCCGCTCATTGGACATCCCTGTCTTACTCCCTTCCTTATTTCATACCATAGACACGCACTTTTTTATTTTTGTTTTTTAGTTTTGTCCCTCCGTACATTTCTCTTACAATCCTAATTATTCTTTCTGACATGTTGACTAGTCTATTCATTTTCATCTTTAGTTTCTCTCATAGTTTCATTTTCATCTTTAGTTTATGTTGTCAAATCCTGCTAGTAAATATAAAAACATCATATATAATTTCTCTCCGGTACACAACTTTTGATTCATCAGTTTATGCTTACCAAATTTGAACAGGGAGAACAGGGTTTTTTGACAATACCCTGTTCTCACCTAAATTCCTCACAATCCTTTTATTCATTATACTTCCAAATAACCTATATACTCTATTCATTATAAATCCTCACCTTCTTTATATCTAATCTCTTATGTAGCGGAATTATTTAATCTTATTTCTATTCTTTTGGGGTATACTCCTGTCCATTCCAAATCTCATTAAATCCTCTTACTAATGCCGTAACTCCTTTTTTATTCAGATATCTCCAAACTTTAATTGGAATTCCATATGCCGCACTTCCTTTGTCCATTCTTCTTAGTTTCTCTAATACTTCCTCTTCCTTTATATCCAACTCATTCTCATTCGCACCATTTCCACTTATCCTGTACCTCTTCTCTTTTCCCTTTTTTCGTCCGTCATATCCGCTCTGCATTTGATCTGCCATTCTTTTATAGTTATCCCGCATTCTTCTTTATCATTGTCTATCGCCCAATTAATACTTGCATACATAACTTTCAATTCTTTCTTTTTCCTCGGCCTTGGTCCTTTCGCCATATCTCCTTTTTATATTTCATTATACTTCTTCCATTACAATTCCACTTCTTTAACACTTCGCATGCATAATAACTCCAATAGGATGTAACTAATTTCTGTACAAAAAAGGGAAAAAGTAGATTTTTCTAAATTTAGGTTAGAACATTGCAAACAAAGAAGAAAAATTCAAGTTGACAAAAGTAAGAAGTTCTTATGCAGATATTATTCATTTTGAGGGTGATCAATTAAGTTTTACAAATGCAGTAAAACATCACATTAAATTAACTGAGTCATACAATGATTCATACAAAGACTTACCGTTATTCTTATGTCCATAAGCAAAAAGTACAAAAACAAATTACTAATATGTTGGAACCAAGCATTATACGCCATTCCAATTCTGCGTGATCCTCCCCAATATGGGTGGTTTCCAAAAAGCTCGACGCTTGTCGTATAGAGAATGGCCACTACGAGTTCTGTTTATATGTCATTCGGACTTAAAAATAGTCATAGCACCTTTCAAAAGGTCATGAATAGAGTTTTACGTAAATTGCTTAACGAGTGTTGTAAAGTATATCTCAATGACTTTATCATCTGATCTACATCTCTTCAAGAGCACATAGAAAAATTCACCTCTGTTTTCGATCGATTATGGAAATTCAATCGAAAAATTCAGCTAGACAAATGTGAATTTGTGAAAAAAGAGGTCAAGTGTTTGTGTCATGTTGTTACGTAAATGGCATTTAGCCAAACCCAGGCAAAATCAGAGCAATTACCAAATTTCCAGTTCTTAAAAATACCAAATAGTTAAAGGTTTCCTAGGCTTCCTGGGATACTGTAGGAAATTTATAAATAACTTCGCAAAATTACTAAATCTTGTTTTGATTATTGCAAAACTCTTTTGACAAGTGACAACTGATCGTTCTTACAGAAGGCTCTATGGGATCTGATTTACCCGTTGCGTACGCCTTACGTCTTCCACGAGCATGAACATTTCCACGTTGAACCATTATGAAGTCAATTATTCGGTCATAGAACGCAAACTTCTAGCGACTGAGGACTAAATACTTCCGCTCATATTTGTATTGTTGGCGTATGGTATTTATATGGTTCAGAAGCGTTACTGACCATAAACCTCTCCAAAGGTTGTTTTCCCTAAAGGAACCAAACTCTGAAGTAGTATTCTAGACACTTCGACTCGAGGAATACGACTATGAGATTTGCTACAAGAAGAGAAAGCTTAAATGCAATAGAGACTGCTTTTGGAGACCATCAAAGTTAAATACCTCCAGCCCAACATCCGGACTAACCAATAATTAACCATATGAAAAATGTCAATAATAAAATATCAACGAAGATACGCACGGAACGAATGGAAACAGTTTCTGTAATAGTAGAACTCCCTGAAGTAAATGAGCAGCATTTAGATAGAGACGGCGTTACAATTCACACAAATTTGGAAAATCCCACTTGTTCAATTCCCATATGAGAAGCCTCTTTGATTTTTGCCAACAATCAATTCTAACTCTAATCAGTAAGGTCTAACCCGGTAGAAACAGAAATCACCAAACAATTTGAAAATTTTAAACAGCATTTTAGTGTACAAATATCAGAAATTGAAAACGGAATGAAATTAAAGAAATTTCAAATAAAGTTAAAAAGAGAAATGAGAGGGTAAGAATTGGTTTCAGAAAGATATGGATAGGAAAAGAGATGTGGGAATGGGATTAAGGGATGAATATAAAAAGTAGTTAATGAGGGATGTGATAAGGGGAGGATAGAGGACAAGTGTTTTGGAGCAAAGGAGAAAGGAATGGTTAATGAAGGGTGTATTATTGAAAATATTGTAACTAGTAGGGGAAATATTAAGCATAAGGAATGCAGGCAAAGGGACGGGGTAAGAAGGAATAAGGAACCAGGAAAGTCAGTTATATGGATAGGATAAAATTTTGAACTAGGAATGTTCAGGAATTAAAATACAAAATAAAAGATATATTATTTACAGACTTTCGATATAATTGGTATAGTTTAAACGTGAGTAGAAGTGAAGTAGTGGAAGGAGGTAAGAAAAGATCTACCAATTGAATTCAATTGGAAATGACAAGAGGCAAAAAGAATATATGCTAAAGGAGGAGCATGCAGGGAATAATCACGGGGGTAAAATAGGGATAAGTGAAGATAGTCAAAGAAATGAGGAATGGGAGGGAGTGTGCTTCAGGAGTTGTATTGTAAATGAGAAAAAAAGTATGATTGTAATTATATATGTGAATAAAAATTTTAAAGAGGAAGTAGACTTATTGATGATATTAGGGGACCGGAATGCAGAAATAGACAGAATGGGAGAAGTAACATTTAGAGGACATGAGGGAGAATCTGTTATTGATTATGTAGTAAAGAATGAAAGAGCGAGTGGATTTCTTGAGAAGATTAAGATACGAGAAAGAGTGGAAGTAGATCACTTCCCAATTAAAACAGAATGGAGACTAAAGTGAGATTCGGGTAAAGAAGAAAAAAGGGAAGGAAATCAAATAAAGGAAAGTAGTTTTAAATGGGATAAAAAAGATAAAAGGGAATGGTTAGAAAATGAGAAATGGGAGGAAATGAAAAGTATAAAGGAGGTGATGCAGGGGATCATAAGAAATATGAAAAGGAGAACAAAATGTGATAGAAAGAAAGTGAATGACTATGAAGGAATGGAAAGGTTTTGATGAGGAGAGGAGTTATGAGAAAAAAAGTGAGGGAAGTCTTAAGGAGAGTTAGAAAACGGGAAATTGGACCGGAATGAGTACAACAATGAGAAAAGCAAGCTAGATGAAGTTAAAAAAAGAAGTATGGAAAGAAGGGAGGCAGAAGAAAAAGAAGAGATTAAAAGATTGAAGTGCGAAAGTGAGATATGGAAATATGTCAGAATGAATGGGTCAATAGGAATGAACAAAGAAGAATGCATAATACGGATAAATGAGTGGGAGAATAAATGCAGAATCAATAGGAGTGATGAGATAAGGGTAAGAGAATATGGCATTTGGATGAATTGAAATGGTGCGGATGAAAATGAGGAGGATATAACTGAAGGGGAAGTATTAGAGGAAATAAGAAAAATGGAATAAGGGAGCGCGTAAGATATTGATGGGATTGGAAGATTCCATGGGAAGTTTGGGGATTCCTGAACAAACAAGGAATTGAAGCATTAGTGAGAGGATTGGATGAAATATGAAATGGAAGAGAGAGTATATCAGAGGAATGGAATAAAGAGAAAATAATCCCGATGTATAAGAGAGCAGATACTATCATGAAAGGAAGATATAGGTTGTTTGGAAAAATTATGAATAAGAGGATTGTGAGATATATGAGTGAGAGCAGAGTGTTGTCGAATGGATTTATAAGTGAATTTATAAAAGGTAGAGCCAAAACGGATAATTTGGTAATTTTAAATTACATTCGTAATCAAGAGTTGTGTATAGGTAGGAAAATGTACCTCTTGTTTGTGGATCTACATGCAGCAATTGACAATGTTGTGGGAGAGAAATTATGGCAGAGATGAAAAAAGTGGGAATGCCAGAAAGAATAATTGGGATTATGGGGAATGTATGAAGAGCAAGACTGGGAAATTGTGTGTCTGAATGGTTTGAAGTACGGAAGGGAGTAAGACAAGGATGTGCAATGAAAGAAATGATTGAAAGTGTGAAGTATTTGAAAATAAGTATAAGTATATATGAAAAGGCGAATTAGTATATGAAAAGAAGAAAGTTACAGATGAATGTGGACAAGACGAAAGTGCTGGTGGGAGAAACAGCAAAACTTCAAAGTATGAGGTAGAAGGAAAGTTAATAGCGAATGTGAAAAGGTATAAATATTTTGGTTTTACTTTAAATTATAATGGGAACTGTAACGAACACATAAAAATGGCTGTAAAGAAAGCGAAAGTAGCGAATGCGAGAACGATGGAATAAATTAAGAAATGGAAGATACAGGATGATTGTGCGATTTAGATGTGGTAGTGAGCAAAGGGGAATAAGGTACTGGATGAGTGAGATCGAAAGAAAATGTTGGATATGTGGAAAAGATGACTAAAGGTAGGAACATTAGGTGAACGCATGTACAGGAATGATATCGAGTGAGAAAGAAAGACACTGGCAGGGAAAATAAGACCATTTGGGCGGAGGGATTAAAGGTATAGGGATAATGGAAAATATTATTGAGGACAGAAAGAAGAGGGAAGGGTGGTAAGGGTTAAAAGAAAGATAAATAAGATGTGACTCGAGTTTCGGGCGTACGCCCATTATCGAACTCATTATCGTGGGCACCAGTTCGAGAATAGGCCCACGCCCGAAACTCGACTTACAAAGTAAGTGATATATAATAGTGCTTACGACGTTTTAACATATATAAAATATTTATAATGGAGCACGTAACAATGATAATACATTATATATATATATATATATATATATATCAAACTTTTTTATTATATATTAATATTTTAATTACTTATAAAATTATTAAATTAAACTGCACTTTTTTGAAACAACTATTTATTGTTTACATGTTTCACCAACACAGTGCCATCCTCAGAACGTTGAGCTTAACTAACTTAAGAGAGAAAAAAGAAGAAGAAAACGAATCAAGTTTGATTTTACTAAATATACATACATACATACATATTAAGTAGGTATAGAGGCAGAGGATGTAGGTATAAAGGGAGAGGACAGGCCAAACGGGGAGAAGGTTTGCCACTAGATTTAAGGAACACATCACATTATTTAGGTTAAAGAAATCGGATTCACACTACGCAACACATTTGAATGAAAATAATCATAACTTCACAGACAATCCCATAATATTACATGTTGAAAATAAAAGTAAAAAACTAGATATTTTAGAAACAATAGAAATCAAAAACACACAACACAAAATTGTAATCTCATAAACGAACAAATTGAATTGTATACCTCCCCTATTAGCAATATCATTTATTAACAGACAAAACATCCAGGAATTAGGTTAAGTTCTAGTTACGAGCCAACAAAAGAGTAAATTATCCTTTGGTTCAAAGTATTTACTGACGAATTCTTCCATTTTATATATCGTGTCTGAGTAAATACTTTGAACCAAAGGATAATTTACTCTTTTGTTGGCTCGTAACTAGAACTTAATAATCTAATTCCTGTGGAGCACCGTGAGATCAATGTGACTTGAGTAAAACACACTGTACTAATGCTAATAAGATAATCTCAGTTTATTTATACAAAATAACCAATTCCTTGGAGTCTACAGATTTGAAGAATCTGTAGTCTCCATCCATTACCCTGTTTACTATGTAAACTTATTGCCGAGCTTTTCGCGCGGCTGTTATGCTAATACTTTGTTTATATTAATTATTCGTGTCCTTCGCCCTTGGAACTTTACCACTATTGCTTTGATGGTTGCAGTAGACCATCTTAGGATTTTGAAGATCGATCCTGTTGTCCACTTGTCGCCCCCATCGTATTGCTTCTTCCTCTGCGCTTTCTGGCCAACCTTGACTGGAATTTGGAAATGGTCTCTGCCTCTTCATCCTTCTTCTTGAATTTCCAACTGATTTTGACTGTCCCTTTTGGCTTCAAAATCACCAATGGCTTATCTTCTTTGATTGTTGCTGTCAAGGATATTATTTGTTTTCTTTCTGGTTACCTCTTGTAAATCTTGTCACTACGTTCCTCGGCGGACATAGTACTAAGATTTCTGCACTCCTGAGATTGATGACTTCCTTTGCAAATCGCACATTTCCATTCTCTTAAGGTCAATTTTTTGGAAATATTGGACTTTGATCCTTCTGATGACTGGAACCTTTTTCCCTGGAAACTTATTATATCCTCGAATTCTTGAATTTTCTGACTTATTTTTTCTGAATCCCATGCCCTGAATTTAATCGCTGAACTTTATGCATGCGATTTGTCCTATTGCCCGTACCTTTCCGTTTTTTAGACGATATGTTTTAGTTTATTTACTTTCTTATTGAACTTGAAAACTCTTTTATTTAATTAATTTTATTTCAATTGATTTTTTTATTTAGCAACTTTCGCACCGTTAGGCACTTGAAAGTTTTTTATTTAGTTAAATAAATTTTTTATTTAATTAATTTATATTTAGAAATTTTCGCACCGTTTGGCACTTGAACGCCCTATTTGGTTAATTAAATTAATTTTTTATTTAATTAGTTTTTATTTAGAACGTTAAGCACCGTTTGGCACTTGAAAGTTCTATTTGTTTAGTTAAATTTATTTTTTATTTTAATTAATTTTATTTAGAAACTTTCGCACCGTTTGGCACTTGAAAGTTCTATTTGTTTACCATTGGCGATTATCAAGCCATAAGGGACAGTCAAAGCCAGTAGGAAATTCAAGAAGAAGGATGGAAGAGGCAGAGATCGTATCCAAATTCCAGTCAAAAAAGAAAAGCGAGAACAGGTAGTTCAATGAATAATGTGGCGAAGAGCGACGGCAACAGGATGGTCATCCACGTCGCAGAGCATTCAAAATGCGCGAGAACCAAGGAGGGTTGGTCAGAAGGCGCAGAGGAAAAAGCAATACGATGGGACGACAAGTGGACAACAGGATCGATCTTCAAAATCCTAAGACGAACTACTGCAACCATCAAAGCAGTAATGGTAGCAGGGGCGAAGGTCACGAATAATTAACATAAACAAACTATTAGCATCACAGACGCGCGAAAAGCTCGGCAATATGTTTACATAGTAAGCAGGGTAATGGATGGAGACTACAGATTCTTCAAATCTGTAGGTTCCAAGACATTGGTTACTTTATATAATAAACTGAGATTATCTTGTTAGCATTAGTACAGTGTATTTTACTCAAGTCACATCGATCTTACGGTGCTTCACAGGAATTAGATTAAGTTCTAGTTACGAGCCAACAAAAGAGTAAGTTACCACATTACCCTTTGATTCCAAGTATTTACTCAGAGACGATATATGCAAATATAAATATGAGTGAGTGGGAATTAAAATGTAGGCAGAATATGGAGATGAAGGAGAGGAGAGTGGGAAAATAGGAAATGTGTCGAAAAGTTCATGGGAAAATGATATTGCTGTCAAGGAGATAATGAAAGAAATTGAAGGAATTGTGGGAGAGGATGGAATGCCAGTGGATATATGGGTGTGTTTGAATGAACAATAGAAATATATCGCAACTGGAACTAATCGAGTCACACCCGGCACTTGTTAAAATCAACAAAAACTGTTACAAATGATTTTTGATCACACAGGGTAGTATTTAGAACACAATTTTGTAACGATTCTATGAAGAAAAATCCAAGTTCATATTTAAAAAATAATGTTGATGGTGTCTACGCGGCTACGAAACGTTGAATTGCATAAGCGTTGACAGTAAACTTAAGTATGTTACTTATGCAACAAAAAAATACTTTAGTTATCTAATATTATAGGAAATAAGAATACGGTTCTGTAAATTTGAATGCTGATGTTTGTTCTTTGTTTGATTTTTAGTTATCTACATTTCCCCTTTCTTTGACTTTAGAAAATAGGAATACTGTCTCTATTATAAAGTACACACCCTGTATGTTCTATCAATTGACAAAAAAAAGATAAATAGAGAACATTTTGACTTGCAAAATAAATTTAAAAAAACCTGTAATTAGTTAAACACTAGATGTTTCCATTTGAACATGTCCCAAGCTTTTACCACTTAAGAGAATTAAAAATTTAAGGCAAGCCTGTATGGAATTTAAATTCTACAAAAATGTTAATCGTATAAGCAAAACTTGTCCAGTTGTTGACCCTCCTTAATGAATCGCAAAACCCATACAACCGAAAAGTTCATATTATAGTAGACCACATCAACGAGTATGCATCCAGCATCTGTTCAGGTTAATGGCAGTCAGTCACGTGGAGAAAAAGTCAGTGAACCATGGCATCCAATGATGCTATTTTTTAATATGCTTTTGTGTCACCAAAATATGAAAGCGCCCAGATAGATCTACATATAGATGCCATACAATGATGGTTACTTTATAAAGAAAAAACATTTCTATTAAATCATTTTATGGTTCGCGGATTAGCGAAGTGAGTTGGGATGATTGGTTATTTATATTACTATCTATTGTTTTCAGTTTATCTTAATATTAATACAGTGTGGTCTAAAATTTTACTCTTTATTTTTAATATTAGTTTATAGGGCAGGTTTATTGTAATCTAGCTCGAAACGTTAATCAAATCTGGGGTCTGTAAAGACCTGTTAAGATTATGCTTGTTGACTGCATAATGTCAGTGATATTGTCACGTTAGTTTTCGTGACAATGGACTGTATGAGCGCTATCTAGATAATTAATTCTACTTTCGGTTAAAAGCCATCTAATCCGACCTAGAGCAATAATTAGGTTAGGGCAATGGTGCACGTACGCAGTGGGGGTTTTTAGTGAATATACCCCCCCCCCCCCCACACTGAACCCCCCTGCCGGTGGATTTGTTGAAATATTATTTTTTTAGACT
>WYDF02276602.1:0-17536 GCA_009867245.2 Adranes taylori | reverse complement strand
TGGACAGGTATGGATGCTCACTCTCTGTTTCGGAATGCCCAGGACCGTCGGAGCTTCGCCGAGATTGTTGCCAACCTGCATTGATGAAGACGGCACCCTGAGAAGAAGAAACCTGTGACGAACTTTTAGCCCTACAACTCTTATTTGCAGATCAGCTAAATCATCTGAGGTAACCCGCAGTCTTTGTGTAAGAGTTACAGTTTCTTGTTTCTTGATCTTCGTTCGGCATATCCTTTCGAACTTTTTTCACGCAAAAAATTACGTAGAATGCAGCATGTCATTACTATTTTTTCAATTGCTTCCGGATTAACATTAATATCCGTATGAAAAATTCGAAACCTAGCAGCCAAAATTCCTTAAACATTTTCAATTATACGGCGTGCTCGTGAAAATCTGGGGAAATGGTTTAAGTAGATTTTCTCTACCGAAAAAGCGTCATCTGCAACAAAAACTTAAGGCAGACTTCGTTCGGTATGTTCTATTTTCTCTGGTTTAGGTATATTTAATTTTTCAAAAATCAGTTTTTCATAAAATTTGGTGTTTTCTAATACACCTCCGTCCGAAATCCTTCCGTTGGTCCCAATATTACAATAGATTATTTTGTATTGGCATTTGCTATAGCCATAAGTACCATGCTTTGAAATATTTTGTAATTATAAAAGTAAGTGCCTGAGTAGGGTGGTGACATCTTATTTAAAATCTCCCCACGCCGATTGTACACATGGAAGTCTCCAGTTGATATATATACCAAGAAACATTGTTTGGAGCCAAATAGATTACATTAGTTTTCCAAGGCATCAACAGAGAATCAAGCAAACCAATTCATATTAGCAAGCTCGGAAATCGTGAAATTAAATATAAGGTTGAGAAATCCACCAGTAAAAACTTGGCACAAATTGACAGAACTGCGAACAACAGTTTAGGGAAATGGAACAAAGTCATAGAACCCATCCAAACAGCGTGCTCGCAATTTTTATGTGGAGAGAAAAAACATAGAGGAAACACTGGATGACTGACGAAATTTTGGAAATGATGGAGAAAAGGAGAACTTATATAAATAAACACCAACAGAAATATCTTGAAACACATAAACTCATAAGAAAAAATACGAGAGGCTACAAAAGCATATCTCTCAGAGACGTGCAATATACGATTGTCACAATATGCATAAGAAAATTAATGAACATATATCAAATGGAGCATATAAGCGCCGAACAGGCAACTTTCTGAATAAAGATGGATTACTAAAATCAGACGTAAATGATCTGCTTGTTATATGGAAAGAATATGTCGAAAAGCTTTTTGACGATGTTCGTCCAGAGAAACATAACGAATCTGCAACTGGACGACCAATTATGAAATACGAAATAAAGAAAATTACTATTTTATCCATGAAAGATAACAAAATCCTAGGCTCCGCTAATATTCACGTCGGGATCCTAGAGTCGGATCCAAAATGTCTTGACATGCTAGCGAAATTCTTTAGCAATATCTACGACACTGGAGTAATACTTAAAAACTGGATGCATTCGACATTTATCTCCAAACCAAAAGAGTCAAATGCAAAAGCTGCGACCAACACAGATTAATAAGTTTAATTAACCTCCTGACTAAGGTCTTCACAAAAGTAATCCAGAACAGGATTTACGAAAGGTGTGACTCGAAGGTAGGCGAATCACAATTCGGCTTCCGAAATGCTCTTTGCATAAGAGACGCCAAACTGGCCTTATAAATTTTAATTCAACGTTGCAGATATACAAATTTCGTCAGTGTCAATTCATATCCATTCTAAGGAAGGCAGGTCCTATGGAAAAGAGATAAAAGTGATAGTAAATCTCTATTGGGGCCAGACTGCTTGTGAGAAACTTATTAACTGCTCTACCAAAATAAAAAAATCAAAAACAAGAAAGGCGTACGCCAGGGATGCCTATTATCTCCCCTTCTATTCAATAGGGACACAGAAGCGTTGTATAATGCGAATGCGGGCATAAAGCTCAATGTGAAATTAATTAATAATATTCTATATGCTTACGACACAGTCATACTCTCTAGCGATATTAAAGAACTACAACATGTGGCCAAAAGGATCCAAGTCGTTAGCGAACAACGTTCCAAAAACTAAATTGATGCGTCAGCAGCAAATGGAGCAACTAATACTGGGTACTGAACCAGTACAACAGGTCGACGAATATTGTTATCTAGAATCATTAGTTAACTCACAATGCGACCAGTCTATGGAAATACGATCAAAAATTGAAAAATCAAGAACAGAATTTTACAACATAAAGACGTTATTCGTCACTCGAAATATATCTGCAAAAACAAAAATTAACCTGGCAAAGTGTTACATATTTTCAATTCTTCTATATGGAGTAGAAGCATGGCCATGACAGACAAATTTGCTTTCTAGTTGTATTTTGTATAATAATTTTCTGTAAGTTACTACTTTTTTGAGCAATAAAATATCAAAATTAATTTAGACATTCAATAAATAAAAAGCTGTAATTTAATATTCATTCACATTGTAACATTTTATTTTATACAGATTCCTTTCTAATGCGTCTTGAAGATACTATTATGCCCATACGTTACAAATGAATACTATTCGGTTTAGGGTTAAAGGGACACACGTTCTTTGATGACTGGTCAAAAGTAACTTATCTGCCTTTTCATTACCAGCGATATTTTAATAAGCTGGGATCCAACCATAATTAAATTTTTTAGTTCACATGAGGGGTCTTCAATAACCCATCTCGTATAATTTACCCATCTTCGTATAACTTGATAAGTTCCATTGCAATTAAAACTGACATTTAATTCACGACATTTAACACATGGAACATTTTCACGATAGTGACGTTTAATATTGATTGTTCCAATATTTCAAATTTGAAAATCAAAAACCATATGACATAAAAAATGTCAACGAAATGTAGTACTTTCATATCTATTCCTTCTATTTCTATACATATTTCAAGAAATCTGTTTAAAATTAAGAATCAGAAAGCAATATCTATCTATGAGAAGAAAATAAATCCTCTAAAATTTAAAGTAATTAAAATGCGAAAAAAATAATAATCAGGAGAGCGCTGACAAAAACAAACAATTTGTGGTTGCCTAGCCAATATACCAAATACGTTTTATTTATCTGTACAAAAACTTTTGAAGTATGTGATTTTTTTAACACCTTTAAAGTAAATTTTAATATTTATCCAAAATTAATGTGTAACTCTAATATTAACTTTATCGGCATGTTGCCCAAGTGCAAAATACATTATTAATTAAATTTCGTATTAACTCAAAAAGAATTTAAGGAATTCCTACAAGGGGTATGTAATCTATTGTATTTTTTTAAAATTTTATGTAATTTAATTAATTGTAATTTGATATATATATTATTTAGAGTTGATAATAAATAAAAGTCTTCTTCGCAAATAGCTTAGCTATTATCATTAATAATAATCGTTTTGTTTTTCAATAACAGTGATTAAAGAATGTTGTCATTTGATAATTAATTATATAGACTTAAATTTAATGTAATTATTTTAAAAATAATACAGATATTGAATTCTTATTAAAAGCCTGATGATGAATCAGTACGCTATTCGAAATCGGTTGCCAAATAATCCCTTTTTCGGGAGAAAAGACTTATTTATTATCATTATCAACTCTAAATAAGTACAAAAACTTCACCATAACTTAACATCAAACATAATTTACTTGTACGCTTTTTTTCCAACACACAAATGTACTTTAGTTGATTTTGACAATCATTGCACTGTAACTTTCTAAAATTTGCAAAATTAAAAATCTTCAGTGCATAGGTAGACATAGTTTAATTGGAGAGCGAAAAGATTGGCATAAAAATTTATTTCTCTATCCCTTAAAAAAATAGCCTTTGCTTCCAACTCTCAAGTACTTTAGATATGAAAATATAAAATTCTTGAAATGATGAATAAAAATAAATTTATCGTTTTCTCCCATACATAGAGTATCAAAACTTGATGGCTGATTTGGATAGTAGTGAAAGTGTAGGTAGTTCAGTATGTGAACGTAGACGGCGTAGTTGTAGCGTGCGAAGTAGTCGTAGCGTGCCAAAAGCAGCAGCAGCAGCAGCAGCAGCAACAACAACAAGAAGTGGTGGTCGCCGACGCCAACGATGGCAAGAGACGAGTAACACGCTTAGTAAAATTTTGAGCCAATACGATGAAGGTGCAAGTCCGGATACGAAAGAGGATGGCAGTTCGGGAGAAATGCGTAGTGGAAGTGGTGAAAAACGACGACAAAGTAGTGGTGAACGTCGTAGAGAGAAATCGCCAAGTGGTATGGGTGATGAGGAACACAAGAGATCAAGGTCAATTTTTATATTAAAAAATATTGGCATGTATGACTTCGTTCTATTGTAAAATCCACATTGGATATAGGGAAACAGGGTTGCCGGTCTTATTGATATTGCAAGATCTAGTTATTTTCTAAAAGAAACAGCCTTCACTAACTTTTACAAAGATTTCATAGCAGATTTGATTGAAGACTTTATTGGCACTTTACTGGCTATAACGGAATGATAAGGTGCATTGTTTATAGCGATGACAGAATTTGGCTGTAAATTAAGTTAAAGTTATGTTTCAATCCATTTCTGAAAATTTACTGCTTTCATTTGGGTTTTGAAATGAAAACAATTTGTTAATTAATCATGGTATATATTCATTTTCAGAATATGATTCATCTTGTGAGTAGTCGTTTAATGATATTATAATAGGTTCGATGTCATCTTGCATGTTGTCTATTTTCCAAAAATTTTTCTCGATTTTTATTACAAGGTTGAGATAACTTTCCTAATGCCCATTGGTTTGCACTTTATCATAAACTTTAGAAATTTATTTCTTAACATCGATTGCTTTGAAAGTTGACTTCTTAGACAAGTACCGTTTCACTTCACTCCAAACCATTTCAATTGGGTTTAGTTCGTAGTTAGTAGTTCAACCAGCTGGACACTTTTCAAATGATTTTGTACTACAATAGCGTTTATGAACTGAGCTAATATATTGGCGTACAGCGCACCGAACGGTCTACAATACGTACATAAATGTCGCGATACAAAGATCTGGCCGGTTTGCACATCAGTTCTATCTTGTCAATGCACGTGTTTGGAGGTTAAGATGGTTTTCCACCGTGAAAGTAGTAAGTGTCATAGTTTAATAATGAATATATCACAAAATTTATTTAGTAATTAATTAGATAAGTACTCTGAGTAAAATGTGGCCGAAAATGTAAAAATTGGCCACGTAACGGTTGCCTAAACATGTTGTCCAGCCATTTGGACAATGGGACTCAACTCTTCTTCATTATTTTTCTCATTGCAGATCTCGAAAAACCATTAACTGATGCTGAACTTGAAGCGATTTTAAAAGATAGTGATTTTTATCTTAGCGACGATAAGAATGGGACTGCACAGAGAGTTGGTGACACGCTGATAGGAGATGCATCTAATTCTGAAGAAGTGGAACTAGGTGAACAAGAGAATATATATTACGAAGATTATGACTTTAACTCAGACGATGATGTACCGTTAGCAATATTACGAGATCAACAGCAGAAGAATTCAAGACGTACACCCCAAAACTGGAAATGAGAACTTTTTGACAATTAGAATGTCTTTGATTCTGGTCAAGAATGGGAAATAAATGATAGTCATGAGTTCTGGAAACCGTTGGATTACCTCTCACAATCTTTTCTTGGTGATTCTGGGATAACTTGTCAACGCAAAGTAATATTCAGGAGCAATGCAGGTAAATGAAAAGAAATCGACGAAATCTACAACAACCGCCAACTGACGGGTATAACATTCTTATGGGAATTTTTGGATTAACAGGACTAAGACTGTATTTTATGAATGGAATTGAAATACCAATCATCAGTCAAATACAGAGAGATAGAATATTCAAATTGAGAAATTTTCTAAATGAATTTTCTAAATGTCTCAGTATCCCAGATGAGACCAAAAGATCAAATAGACTCGGCAAGGTACAACCGATCATTGATGATAAATCTAGAACTTTACAGCGATCAGAAGAACAAATAATCCCGTTCACTGGCAATACAAGCCTACGCCAATATGTTAAAAATAAGCCAAACCCTGTGGGACTCAAAAATTTTGCTTTGGCGTCACCTTCGGGGTAAGCGCCCGATTTTTTTTATTTACCAAGGAGCAAATACTGGACCAGATGGTACCTCAGACAAAGAATTAGACATTGCTGATTCTGTAGTCAAAAAACTATTCTTTACTTCGATCGTTACTTCACTTCAGTCAGCCTACTTGATTACTTATTGACCAAACAAATACTCGAAATTGGTACAATTATGAGTAATAGAATTCGATGAAGTATCAAGAACAATATCAAGAAAGATAAAGATCTGTTATCAGAGGGTCGCGGTTCCTTTGACGAATGGGTGAGAAGTGACAGGAAAATATCCTTGCTAAAATTGATGGACAACAGATCAGTCTTAATGGAATTAACTTAACCGAAGTTCGCAGGTGGGATAAGAAAACTAAATATATTCTAAATATATAGATTTGTGTGATAGATTAATTTCCTATTATCGAATTTATATGGAACTAAGAAATGGCCTGTGCGAGTTTGTTGGCATTTTATACATTTGGCAGTTACTAACTCCTGGATTGAGTATCGTCAAAACCGCTTAGCACATGGAGACAGAAAAAATGGATTTGCTTTAATGGAAACTGAATGTTGGTAGGTCCCTTAGTCCTTTTGTCCAAAATACTGGACCTGTCATGTTTTTTTCTGAATAAACTGATTTTTTGTAAGAAATTTTTTTGTCTTATTTCTGCACTAATGTGGACATAAACCACAAAATTCGTTAAAAAAGATTATAAATTTATCTTGGGACTGAAGAGGTTATAGGCACTCTTAAATTTGAGATTTTCTCCATTACGGGAGAGCATAATTTTCTAGAATGGTAAGAACCATTGTCGATGACACATTTTTTATTTTTTGGAAGATTCGGTAATAGTGTCTAGATTCGGTAATAGTGCCATAAACATCATGTCAGCACCTTTAACGAATCTATCTTTGTTTCCTGCATGAACTAAAACAAATATTGATCCTTTCCCTCTCGGAGGTTTTAAACCGGTGGTAAGTCCATTTACAAAAGTCATGGATTTTATATTATTGTATCTTGCCATATTTGTCCATTGGTAGATCTAGTATTAATCCACGATTCGTCCATATAAATGATATTGCCTTCTTCATTCTTCATTTTTTTTTTATTTCCCGAAAAAAGTGGTGCCTCCAAGCGATTATTTCTTGTTTTTCTATTAATACTGAATTTATACCCTGCTTGCCATACACAAAAGCCAGGTCGTGCAGTACTTTTCTCAGTGTACTTTTACAAAAATTCGGAAGATGTTTCGTTTTGTTAATTTTTTCTAGTACGATGTCAAGAGTTGGAGGAATATCGTTCATAAAAAAATCGTGCACAACTTTTCTTATTGGGAATTCCAAGTGACATTTTTACTTTCATGTCGATACCGGAATACTGTTCGTTCAGAGACTCGGCCATTTGACTCGGCCATTCTCACATCAATAACAATATATTGTTATATATCCGGGGTGGGCAAATATGGCTCTTTCTGTTTCTCTAGCTGAATTTTGGAAATTGGTTCCAAATGCAAAGTAGGTTCACTTAAACGAAGCAGAATGTTAACTATTGTACTTTCAGTTTAAGTTTTAATACAAATTAAAATAACTGTCATTTCTATATAATGTCATGTCGACTGACACTAAAAATGTCTGCTGATTATTATCGAATTATTGTTGACAGACCTCAACGTGCTATTTACATTAAATAGGCTTGGCAACATCATAGTAATTCTCCCGTGTACAAAACATTGGCATATCTCTCCAACGCTGCCATCTCAATGTGGATTTTACTATATATGTAATTAAATCAGTAACATGCAGTCAAGTGCAAGATGTGCACTGTCATAAACCCTGATAAATCATATAAGTATGTCAAATATTTTAAATAATTAAAATTTCAATAAACTCCATTTATTACTCTATAACATGTTCGTCATATAATATCATGTTTCAAAGGAAGCAATTACCAATTCTTCTTCAAAGCCAAAAATATCTAGTTTGATGCTAGAAAATTGAAATGACTAAAGCAATCAACATTTATGGATCCTTGACAATTCCTAGGTGCAATTGAAATATTTATTCTTACAAGATTTTTAAAATATTCCTGTCATGCAGGGACGTAACGCAATAATTCTGATGTCTCAAAACGTTCTTGCATACTTAAAGTAAAATATAATTAAATCAATAATATCTTTATCTTGAAAATTATTTATTTAACATTTAGTAAAAATTTATAAAATAAAATGAAATGCACTTTAAGCGTTTACTTTGTAACTTGAAGGATATATTACTTAAATGTTCCGAAATACACTTCTGCTCGATTCTTCTAACTCCTTACTCCCATATTTCTTAAGTCATCCCGCTCATCATCCAGCCTTCGTTTCCGCGGTCTTCTTTTGCATCTTTTGCCACCTGGATTTCCTCTGTAGATTTTCTTGACAGCTCTAGTTTCGTACATTCGCTCTACGTGCCCCAACCATATTAATCTGTTGCTCTTTATTTCCAAAACTATGCCTGCATAACAATATAGTTCATCTAATTCTCTGTATTTACCATTGTACCAGTGTTCACTTTTGAGGGAGGATTCATTCACTGCAGCAAAAATCTGTCTTAATATCTTTCTCTCCCATCTTCTCAAATGTTGCTCTTCTGCCACAGTTATTGTTCATGTTTCTGCATCATACATTAACACCGGTCTTATACAGTCATCTTTCATCTCCTACTGATGCCGCGCGACTTCAAGATATTAATCAGAGCCCAATAAGCTCTATTACCCGCTGCAATCCTCGCTTTTATTTCTTCTCTCGTGTTGTTATCTTTTGTTACCAGCGCCCCCAACTATTTGAACTTGTCACACCTCTCATAGTTGACTCAATTTAACTTGATGAATGTTTCTTCCTCAGCTGCGTTTCTTTTGCCACAACTGCTGCGTCTTTCTAATCTCTCTAATTCTTCTTCCAAATCTTTGTCTTCTAGACAGCATATCAACATAATATGCATAATATAGATTTTGGTTTATGTGGTTAAACACAGTATCACTTGGATTATTGATCACCACCCTTCTTATCACTCTTTCGAGGACTACATTAAACAGTAGAGTAGATAACACATCTCTGCCTCACACCTTAATTAACCACAAATTCTTTAGCGAGACTTCCTTCTACTTTAACTTGCCATTTCGTACTAGTAAGGGTCATTTGTACCAATCTGATTATTTTAGCTGGGATCCCCATATCTGATACAATTTTTTTTCCTATTCGCACTATCATAAGCCTGCCTGAAGTCTACAAAGAGCTGGTGCACCTCCACATTATACTCATAGCATTTTTCCATTAGTTGTCATATAAAGATATTGATCTAACCCTGTTGAAATCCGCACTGGTAGTCTCTCAGTATGACTTTTACGAGTGACATCAATTTCATAGCCATAGCCATTATCTTGGTTAATACTTTCCCTCTTATAAAAGTGAAACCTATAAGCAATGAAACGTTTTTCGATAGTCAAAGAAGGAGGCAGCGTATACATCGACCTTTATAAATCTGCATCTCTGTGGATACATTAAATGAAAATGGTGGCTAGCGAGTACCCAAGCCTTTTTTAAAGGCGAACTAAATTGGATCGATTTGTTCCTCACATTTTTTTGTATATTAGAGTGGCTATGATCCGCAGAATGGTTTTCAGAACATGAGACAGAGCAAAGTAGCAAAGACGCAGGTGAGTTAGTCTGAAGGTATTTTGCCAACTATAAATTGTATTCTACAGATTTGATTCTACAGAATTGCAGCTTCTATGTAAGTTTGGAATCGATTATTTTTCCGGAAGAAAATGTATTTCACTTCTGAAAGTTATAGCATCCATCAATATTCCTTCTGATAAACGGTCCATTTCTCAACAATATTCATAATTTTCAGAAGGTTCTAATGATAAGACAATTTTTAAAACAGAGCATAATCATTGCCAAAATTCTATAAAAAGCAATTTTAAAAACCATACAAATTTTACTAAATTACACTGAAAAAAAAATTAGGTACCAGATTGAAAACCTGTCAAAAATATCAGTAGCAGCTATCTTATATCTAAGGTCTACATTTCCTAAAAATAAAAGTAACCGTTGTAGAAAAAATAGATATCGACATTGATATTGCATATCAACCCAATTTTGTGGCCTTTTTGTGTATTAATGTGTAGCATTTCATGAGTGAAAGGCAGTAAAGGTGGCCTACCAGACAAAAATATGGTTTACAGTACCTGCCCTGGTATAAGTTAACTAAATTTGGAGGAAAACTTTATTAATATTCGTATTAAAATTAGATCAAGAACTCCCGCCGGAGCAGATAGCACCAGCGCAATGACAGAACTTAGTCAATGTGGTTGTGGTCATAAACGTCGTCGCAGAAGAAAAAGAAGTAGCTGTGGACGTCGCAGAAGGAGAAGAAGTAGAAGAAGAAGTAGTTGCAGGCGTCGTCGTCGTCATCGTCGAAGAAAAAGCAGGCACAGTTGTAAAAGACGTAGCAGACGTAGACGTAGCAGGAGGCGAAGAAGCAGTTGTGGACGTTCATGTCGCGGCGGAAGACTTACCAGAAACCCCTTCTTCAATTTTCTAAGGTAATTGCATCATTAGGTAGCAATATAAACTTATAACAAATTAGTCTGCAAAGCTTATAATTTAATGTACTGAAAGTCAGAAATGATGGTATATATTATATAAAACAAAAACTTGCTCATTTAGCACTGATCAAGATAGTTGATAACATAGGAAAAATAAGGTAAGTTAAGGGGACATAGGTAAGGGGGGAGGGAGGGGGGTTGAAAACTCCCTATCAATTTTGGGTTTTCTGTCAAAAACAAAAACAAGACTAATCAAGTGGAGAAAATGTTTTGTCTCTGTCAGCATGTCCATAGACCAGCCTTGCCCAAGAACTGAGAATTTGTCGACTGCTGAGGGCAATGAAACTTCAAACGGCAGTTTTGGTTTTGCAGTATATACGAAAGATTTGAAGTAATTATTTACACATACTTGGATGCCAGACAAGTGTAACAAGAGCAAGCACAAAGTATTTCCAACAAGCTAGGCGGGAAGTGAAGAAGACGTTGCGATAGAAGAAGAGACAGTGGAAAAAATAAAATTTAGAGCAGATTGAGAAGATGGGGACCAAGAAAGAACTGAGAGCAATGTTTCAATGAAACAAGGAAATCAAGAATGGTTTTCAGTCAAAAAAACAATTTGTAAAGACAAAGCTAGTTACTTGATCGGAGATGCAAGGGATAATGGAGAGATGGATAAAATATTTAGAAAATCTTCTGAATGCTGCGAAGGAGGGAACCCCGGAATCAACAGACCAGGTGAGGGATGTCCAGATGGATAACGCTGGCGAAGAGAGGAATTTGTCCCAGAAGTGACTCAGTAAGACAATCTTCCTTATGCACAACAGCCGCGCGCCATAAGTCTCTTCAAGTATGATGGAGAGGAGGTGAGCGACAGAATGTGTACTCTCTTTCATTTGGAAAAATGAAGAACAGTATGGAAACACGAAAACATTCCAGAAGCTTGGAACACAGCGGTGATCTGTCCCAATCACAAAAATAATAACAAGATCTTTTCGAATGTACTGGCAAGCAAGCTTGAGGCATATACGCAGAAGGAATTAGGCAAATACCAGTGTGTATTTCGGCGCAACATGTCACAAGTGGAGCATATCCTGTCATTGCGATTAATTCTGGAGAAGTGCTACGAGCATAATGTCAGTGTGCCCAACTCTATATTGCCTACAAAGAGGCAGTGTCAGGAAGTCCAAGTAGCAAGTAATCTTGTAACAGATGAGAGTGCTAAATAAGCTGATTGGTCTGGTGTGTACAATATTACGTTGAACTAGGGCCAGAGTCAAGATTCAGGGGCACTTAACAAGCGAATTTTAGGTGCGAAGAGGGTTGCGACAAGGAAATGCACTTTCGACGACCCTCTGCAATCTCTGCTTGGAGCATGTTATGTGGAGGATCTCGCTTAACCCACGAGGAGCTATCTACACCAGATCCCTTCAGTACATGGCTTCGCCAATAATGTTGTCCTTCTTGGTAGAAGCACGAGAGCATTGACAGAGGTACTACAACATATGAGTGAAGGTGGGATGCACTTAGGGCTAAGAATTAACAACGAAAAGACAAAATACATGATCGGCACGAGAGAAAAGAATAGGTTCTGCGTGGTGAGTCACTTGGAATGCGAAGAAAGACGGTACGACAGAGTTGGAGAGTTCAAGTACTAGGGGCCCTGATGACTGAGAACAACGAGATCAATACAGAGATAAAATCAATACCGAAATCATCAACCCTCTCTAGAAAGCTCAAACTCATAGTGTGCCGCATCATAATTCGACCAGTGATATACAACTTTATAGCTGAGATATATAGCTCTAAGGATATATAACTTGGACACTCACTGAACGTGATAAAAATCTGCTCCGGGTAGCGATTTGTGAGCGATTTATGAAAAGGGCGAATGGCGCATTTGAACCAACCAAGAAGTATATCACCTCTACGGTAATATCGACCTGGTTACTGAGGTGAAAAAGAGACGGCTGTGGTACCTGGGGCATGTTATAAGACTGTCGATCAACAACCGGGGGGCAGAAGGAAGCTAGCAGGCCAAGGAGAAGTGGATGAGAAGTCAGAAGAAGTGGATTTAAGAGGAGGAGATGCGGAGATGCGCAAGGAAGAGGAGGAGATGCAGTGCAAGCAAGAAAAAATGCTGCTTTAGGAGAGATCAAGGTCTTACATGGACTTTGATTAACTTGGGCAGAGTTAGTCGATTTTTTACATTTTTATAAATTGCCAGAAGAGTGAATCAGTGAGTGGATGCCACACAAAAGTTTCTTGTTTCAGGTAAAGAAACTTTGACATTTCAAAGAAGCTAGTTTAAAATGCATTCTTGGTTGGTATATTCCGATGCCTTGAAGGAAGCACTATGGATAGTGTGCATTATCTTTGAACCAAAAAAGCGGTCGAAGAAAATAAGAACTCCACTCTCGGGTTACAAAACCATAAAAACTGCAAAAATGCTTTGGACAATTTCAATGAACAATCCTCAACGGAATATCATAAAAACATTCGAAATGTTGTAGAGTGCTTACACGAAAACAAGAAAATAGCCGAAGATAGTAGGAAGAGTTCATTTTGAAAGGCACTAAAATGGCTTCATTTTTTCCTCCATTCTTTTTGTAACAATAAAAAGGACAAGCAACCCTTGTAAAGTCAAAATTATTTTAAAATCCTAAACCGACAAAAGTAATTTTACACATGCCCACTAAATTTCATTCCTATCAGTCTTGCAGGCCAGTAGGAGATCTTGAAAACACACACACGGGTAGACATTTTGTTTATAGCCACATTCTGAAGTCAGCGACCTCCAAAACATAGTTCCCTCAATGAGCTTAACTCATTGCAATGATTAAAACTTTCACATAAACCTTTTCAGAACATTTCCTTTTTATAGGTAATCCATTTGGACAATAACAATTATAAACTATGAAATAAAATTTTATTTTATCCAGACAATATCGGAAACGTCATTGCGGATGGTCAGCGACAAAGGTCGCAGTTCGAGGTGCGAAACGGTGGTGTAGAATGAGCGATTGTCAAAAGAACAAATTTAGACGTACTGCGTGTCGAACGCCGAAGAGAAAACGAAGAAGTTGTCGAGGACAAAGTAGAAGTCGACGCCGACGTCGTCGCAGCTGTAGACGACGCAGTAGGAGGAGGAGACGCAAGAGGAAGAGGTTTGTAGATATATTTTCCGAATACATTATTATCTTAGAATACATATAATTGCCATAAACTGCTGTTCCTTGCATAGTTTCAATTTTAGATGCAATATTTTTCAAGAAGAGATTTTTTTAAGGTTATTTGATGAATTTGGAGTCAAGATAAGATAACAATGAAATACCTATCCCACAAACGTATGGACAGATTATTTTATCTCCTAAAGTATGTGTCTCTCACATTTGTCTTCAACATGGCGCATATTTTGTTCCTCCGACACGACGTCTTGTGCTTTTACTTGTGGATTCTACTATTTCTTTGACTATTCTTCTTCGTCCAACATCGTGATCAACGTGTGGTGGATGATGATGTAGAATATGGCAATCTTCTAATCTCTGTATTATTCGTTTAACAGTTGATTTCCAGATCTGTCGATCATTCGCTTGAGTGCGCATATGAGGTTTAGTGAAACTTGTTTCTGTTAGTTTCGAAAGTTTGTCCATGCTGTCATGTCGCGAGATATGTCTGAAAAATTTCAAGATTCGTTCATGTCATCGATGACAATCTTTCTACTGATTTGACCTCATTTAAAATGGAGACATTTGTTCTTCTAGCCATTCAGGGAACTCGCAGCATCCTGCGCCAGAACCACATTTGAAACGCATCTATTCTTCTCCTGTTGTTGGAACTGATTACCCAAGTCTCTAAAGCGTACGAAAAAATGGGAAAGACTAGGGCGCTTAGAAGTCTTGCTTTCATTTTCCTGATGATATTTCGATCTTTCCAAATTTTTATTAGTTTTATGATGGCCGAGCGGGCATTTTTAATTCGCCATTTTAATTCCAATTCGCAAGAACTGGACTTATGAAGCATGGAGCCCAAATACACAAATTTTTCGATGACTTCAAAGTTCCTTATTCTTGTAGGTTGTCTTCGATTTTCGTTAGCTCGGTCTACTATCAAGACCTTTATCTTATTGGCATTTATTTTGAGCCATAGTCTAGGCTTACGTATTCCAGTCTTTGAAGAAACTCTTCATCCGCAAACCAAAGGTTTGAAAAGAGCTTTCCACCAATCTTCACTCCTCCCTTCCAGTTGTCTAAAGTGCGCCGCATTCGCTATAGATTTTGTAGAGTAGAGATGAAAGTACGCAACCTTGACGAGCACCTTTCCTAATGCAACATTTTTCGGATAATGTTTTATCGATTTTAGCGACCTCCTGCGAATTCTCATAGAGGCTTTTTACAAGAGTGATGCGATGATACTGTAAATTCTGTTAAAGTCGTCCATAGCATGGGCCAACGAACGTTATCAAATGCTTTCTCTTAATCTACAAAGCACAGATACATCGGTACCGAGTATTCAAGGGCTTTTTCTATAAGTTGCCTCGCATTTAAAATGTGTTCTCGAGTAACCCGTCCTTTCACAAATTCGGCTTGTTCTGGAGCTATTTGATGTAGCAGGGAAGGTCGTAGTTTCGTTTGAAGAATGTACAACATAATCTTGTTAAAATGTGATATCAGGGCTATCAGACGATAATTTGCGCAGACTGTTTCTGATCCTATCTTATGTAGGGGAAGCAACAATGAAGTTGACCAGTCTTCTAGCCATTTGCCTGTTTTGCAAATCTTGTGATACAATGCGTGCAAGATCTTTTGCCCCATTTCGTCAAGCGCCTACAAGTCCTCTGCTGATATTCTGTCGATTCCTACTGCTTCACCTTCTCTTAATTTGTCATTTGCGACTTTCACCTCATCTAACAGTATATCCGGTTCCGCCTCATAATTCCCTAGGTCTCCACTGAGTGATAGAATGTTTCTATGATTGTTGCTATAGCATAAATCATACATTTCGCTTTTTAAAAACCATATTTGTTCTATCTTAGATAAACCTTCTATGCTACACAGTTCTCAGATATTCTTCTTGAAAATAATCTTTAAGATAGCTTGCCGATTATGTTCCTTAGACATATAGTACTGAAAGCAATTGGACCCCAAATCAGTTTCATTTCCAATCAGTTCCGTTTCCATTTCTCCAGTTTTTTTAGAACTTTAAGTTCCTTTAATACCCTATTCACTTAAAGTAAATCCTGAGTAAATCAATACGCCATTAATTTTATCATCCCCTTAGTAAACTGAGCAAACCGTACTTTTCGATTTCTTCTAATTCTTCCTCGCTAAATAGCATATGAGGTTCAGTTCTGTGCATTTGTTAGATTTTGCGTATATCGGAAAAAGGCCTCCCTTTTTTCGTTAACTTTCTCTTGGTCATTTACGTCCAGTATTCTAAACTTTTTCTCACCATTTGATATGTTTGTATTTATCTAATACTTTCTAATTACTTGTACTTTTCTTGTATTTTTAGTTGTCGTCCATTTATATGCCCGTCAAAATGTCGCCGTCGTCGTCGTAAACGTAGACGTCGCCGCAGCCGCTGCCGATCACGCAGCTTGACTCAGTTATTAAGATCAATTTCACGCTTTAGTCGTCGACGCAGAAAGTCGAAATGCCGCCAGCAGATGGTTTCGACCGCCGTTATGTAGAACATAGTTCTACAATACTACTGTATGTCAAAATTTCCGCTATTAGATATGGCCTTCCAAACCAATCATATTCCAAATCAACCATATTCGATACTAAATGAATAACAACTATTTCTAAGTTAATTTTTATTTGAAAATTTGTTTATGCAGGTTTCATACAGCCTGATTCTTATTTCGATATTCTTTATATATATTTTTTTACTTTATAAATTTTAATGGTTTCTTGTTATTCATTTATTAATCAACTGAAATTTTACCACGAATTGTATATTTGTAACATAATGAAATATTTGCGTAAACTTGTTAAATTATACGTGCCAATATATAAAAGTATTTTGTACATTTAGAGTTTTCTTTTAAAACAAGTGACTTGTTAGAATTTAACATAGTGTGACTTCCAAGAGTCACATGATAGTGACCACTATCCAATTTTCTTTAATATTTCAGATATCCAAAAGGAATTATTTGTAAATTCTTTCCATATGACTATTAATAGAAATATCAGAAAAGCCAAATAGTTCTCCGAAGCCAGATCATTTCAATCCCTTGATCTTCAAGATTTGGATTATAATTCCCTAGTAAGTCATATCAATAATTCAGCCAATTTATTTATTCCCTTCAAAACAAACAATTATCATAAAAAAGATTGCTATTGGTACCATGATGAAGTTGAACAATTGTTCAAAAAAGAAATAGGTTCTACAGAAGCATATCTAGAATTTAAAATAATATCTGCTTTTGTTCGCAAAAACAAAGCTACATATCCTTTTGTGAAACTCTTTGACGTAATTCGAATATATCTGGAATTAAGTCTGTTACAGACGCCGGATACCCAAAAACTTTTACCTAACTTTTGTAAAGAAGATTTCCTAGATATGTTGGCCCTACCGTTTTTTCCAGAATTTACTGCATACTCGATCGAGACGTCGCTGGATTCTCATTTTCGGCTTAATCCTATTTCATGTACAAAGTTTTCTTCCTCCCTCTCTTCTACCTCAGATTATCTGGGTTGATAACTATTGTTTTCTTACTTCTTTTTATTCTTTTAAACTCCACCTTTATTGCTGCTAGAAGAAG
>WYDF02276591.1:0-17537 GCA_009867245.2 Adranes taylori | reverse complement strand
CGGTGGAATCGCCCAGCATAATCAATAATCATAGAAACAAAAGACTTATACATAAGCATGAGATACATACGAAAAGCGTGCTCCACGAATCGATATCAACCGATATGATATACTAACCAGTTACTAAGTACTAGCTAGTATAAAATACTAGCCTATTACGTCGGAACACGTGGGACAGAAAAACAATCTGTTCCTTAGAATCAATCTAACAGCCAGTACAAAATATCAGCTTGATATTTAGGAACAACATATGATATCAGGAACAGCTATGCGCACTATAATAGATACGTATAAGGGATAGTAAATTATAACAGCTGTGACCGCTGTAACAGATGTAATTTCAATGATCATATTTTGCGATCGGGAACAGGTCTGATTATCTACAGGAGAAAAGTGTATATCTGTTTTAGAAGAGTAAAATTTACGCATTCTCGTACAGGGTACGAAATTGTTTTCAATTCATTTTTTCAAAGTGACTGAACATTTGATGACAAAATAAGTGAAATTCTTTTTTAACAAAATTTATTTTTTGTATTTTCTTAATTATTCTTATTTATCTAGATGTTTTAATAATTTCAGATATTAACCTGATTTGTTTTCTTTATATATTTATGAAATTTTCTATTTTTACACGGAAAATTATTCATATGTCAATTTGGTTTCAATTAAAAATAAAGACTTTAGTAGGTTTAAGTCAAAACTAAATATAGTACAATAATTTGTTTTTTGTTTAAAATAAATCAAAAGTAATAATATAATGAAAGACTAGTGTTCCAAAAACCCTATTTAATAAATATTTGGTGAGCTTCTAAGCCCAACAAATTTAAGCTAGTTGACATGTGTCGTAGAAACGATTACCAATTCATCGGAATTGTACATGGCAAATAAAATTTTAATTGTAGTCATTTCAATATTATACCAGAATTATTTGATTATAGACAATCTATAGCCCGTTTTAGGGGCCAACATGATGAAGTTAATTCCTCAAACAATAATTCAAATTGTCTGTCTGTAACTTCATCTGTACGAGAGTTCAATAACAGTGTATTTCGACAAATAACTTTGATGAGGTTAATGCAATTCTGGGGACGTTACCTTCGTATGAGCAGATTTTTCTATTATTTTTATGAAAAATACACTGCCGTGCCGCCACTATCGCGTGGTTGGCTAGTCACTATTATGGAAGGGGAAGTGCAGCTCGTCGATCGTTTGCACGTTAAAGCTGATTGCCGTGGCTGGGTTGCTAAGCGAATTTCTTCTTTAATATTCGTAACGGCCAATAAAAGATCTTTCATTCGAGGAATATTCTCCCTTCTCTGAAATTTTAGCAGCTATTTCGACTAAATTCAGCCCAATTGCTGCCGTCCGCATCAAAACCTACCGCAGCTGGACGTCGAGAAATCTCTATAAAAAGCCATATAAAAAGCTATGTCTAGGATTATTTTGACAAGATGCATTTTGAGTCTTGTCTGATTGACCAAGAGTAAGCTAGTCGCACGCTTCAATCAGGGAATTCTCCGCTGATATTCAAACTAGACTTTTGACGGCGAGCTTAGTCGCATTATAAAGAACAGGTTGCTCTCACAAGTGTCTTAACAAGTTATATTATTTCAGTGGACGACGCGAGAAGAAGAGGGAAGCCAACCGCAGAGCGTTCCAGACCAATAACGAAGACCGAGATCGCACTCCAGAACATGCCATTAAGTTGCGCTGTCCACGCACTCCACGCTGCTTGGTAGACGACAATCCGCCATCTCCATCCACGCCGACGAATCCTCCGCCAATTCAGAAAGAAGCCCCGTAGACGTCCTACTGTTCTCTGATACCTCCGACAGGACCCGGTGACGTAGATTTGTCGCCAACTCCCCGGAAAAGGATGGTTGTATCCAGTCACCCGTCAATCCCATCGACGACAGCTCTTCAGAGGCATCTTTGGTGACAGTGATTAAACTAGTCACAGTCTTCCCGTTCGCCACGATATGGCCAAAACTAATCTACCGTAACAATACCTAGCCACGCCGCATCAATTCAGCCAAAAGCGGTTCTATGTCAATCCAACGTCAATATCTATAGAAATGACAATTTTTTTTATACATTAGTTCGAAAACTTTTATCTTGAATATTTCTTTTGCTAAATGGAACCGGAAACATCATAATTTTATTGCATTATAATTAGAGATAAAATTAAAAGAAAAAATATCAGTCCAAAATAACGACGCGATTTAGATTCAATATGAATTATAAATGGTTAAAAACAATAAAGCCAGGTTATGCAAGCTCTGTATAAAAAAATTAGCTTGCCTGCTTCGAAAATCTGTTGTTTTGTATTGCTATCCTATTCACTTATATATATATATATATATATATATACATATAAAATTATTTTCACGATTTTCTTCAAGTAAATACTAATCGTGTGGTGAAAACCCCATTTTTCTTAAATTTATAGAAAATTGAATTTCATAATAAAATTAATTGTTTTTCGATTTTTTCAAAAATTCAAAACGTTTTTGGAAATGATTTTTTCCATAAAATTGTCGATATGAAACTTGTAGAGAATTTTGTCGTCTTTCAAATTCATATTTAGGGCCTTGTTGAGGGAGCTGTCATCTGCCAAAAAGTCAAAAATAGGACTGCTCCAAAATTTACATAGTGTCACGAACAGTATTTTTTTAGTTAATATAGATGAGGTTTTATTGCAGATGAAATAAGTTTTTATAGAAACGAGCTTTCGTCTACCATCTTATTTGTAATGGTAATATATCAATCAATATTGTTATATTCAAATCTATGTCAATATCTAATAAGTTTAAAAACTGTTGCATTTAGTTACAAACTGCCAAAATTAGTGACAACTAGTCAAATCTAGTTTTAAAACTACCTTATTTCAATTCTCCTGCACTTAATGGACGCAAACCAATCACAAATGAAGCATTTTATAAGTATACCTCCAATCGGAACGTCACGCATCGTCTAATGAGAAAAAGTTACGGAAGGCTTATTTTTTCTAAAACACTTTCTCAAGAAAATTTATTTATTACTTCCACATGACATTAATTAGAGCATACATAGCTGTTAAGCATACTTACCGAGCTACTTTATAAATAAAACATCGCCTAAGTATGCAAAATAAACATTTAAAATTTTTAAATTATATTGTCTATACTACTAAATATATTCTAGATACAACCATGCATTACATACTATTTTACAAAGTACTAAAGGAATGAAGAACAAGAGCTTTGGAGAAGACAGTATTAATACAAACCTTCTAAAATTTGGTGATTTGCTACACAACCAAATACAGCAACTGATATTAAGGATCTAGTAAGAACTGATTCCGGAAGAATGGAGGGTACTGTTTTTGTGCCAATTAAATAAAAAGAAATCTAAGCATAAGAGCTGCGTAATTGAAGGTACATATTATATTACACACTAAAGTCTCTGCAAAACATTTAAAGCCATATGCGGAACGTGCTCTTGGAGATTATCAAAGTGGATTTAAACACAGCCACTCCACACTGACCACATTTTTACATTTTGTTGCATACTGGAGAAGTTCTATGAATACAATAAGTGCATAGAAGGTACATGTACGTAACTCTTGATTAGATGGGAATATGAAAGAAAACCGATGAAAGATCACGCGATTCGTAATGATAATATGGGACATTAATTTTCAAATGAGTTCCAAGCAAACAAAGAGCTTCGGAAAGATGCTTCCCTATCATAATTATTTTTCAACCTTATTTTGTGAAGAGTCGTGCGAAATATTGATGGAGTGAAAGTGTACAATTGAAAACGAAAACGCTGAATAATCAAGCAGTCCAGTATGTAACATGCTAATTTTGAGAAAATATAGTAATTCTAGAAAGAACAGCAAGAACCTTGTCCGCAGCATAGAATCAAAGAAAGCGATTCACATCAAATGACGAACGTTATTGAAAAGAAAATATGTAAATCGAAATATGTATCAATATCTCGGGAAAAAAGAAACATATGCAACCAATCTACCGTAAAGTGTTTAAAAATGTCAATCATCAATACCTGGGATCTAGAATCGCCGAGAATAATACTACTTATTCCTGAGAAAATTGCACAAGGAAATTGATGCTATTAAAACATTCTAAACGTTCCCAAATCAAGATGCCTGGGAGCGTAAAATCCTCAGCAATATTTACGGAAAATGAAACGTGAAAAGTGTGATATAACAGAAAATTATAGAACTTGTATGTGGAACATTGTATATCTGAAGAAATAATGAAAGGAAGAGATCGATAATCAGGGCACCTGGAGAGTATGGAAGAGAAACAAATGGCACTACAGATATTACATCGAAATGTTGAGGGAAAAGACGACGAGAAGGACCACTTAAGATATGGCTGGATGAAGTGGAAGGTGGTGAGTTTGTGCATAGGTGCCGTTCGCTCTTGACCAAATAATTGGAAAAGCCCAGACTCTTCATGAGCTGTAGCATCGATGGGTGAGGAAAGAAAATGGTTATTCGTAAACAAAAGAACCTAAACAGAAACGGTAGTTCCTTACCACAAAACTCTTTTAAGAAATGCCAAGAAATGAATAAAAATGACAAGATCGACCACGTAAGAAATGGCTGGATGAAGTGGCAGATGACGTGAGTACATGCTGAAATTGTGGGTGGATATGCCTCGCTGTTAACCGAGAAGCCCGGGAAATGCCCGGGCCTCTTAACGAGCTGTAGCGACGATGGGTTAAATTACAAGACATAAAAAATAAATAAAATAAAAAGCAGACAAGATCAATCACGAAAGAATTGATTGGATGAAGGGGAAAATCACATGCCTCAACACTAATTCGGGTGTGGATATGGTTCCATTTTAACTGACAAGCATGAAAGGAAGTGATTGGAAAAGGCCAGACCCTTAAAAAGTTGTAGCGACGATGGGTTAAATGACAAGAAATGAAAAAGAAATAAAAGATGACTGCATCGTAATAAGATCTACTACATAATAATTGGCTAGATGATGTGGAAGATGACGTGCGTCAATGGTAAGTAAATGGCACGTAAGCACGAAGACCTAAGCAGAAACGATAGTTCCTTACTACAAACCTCCTTCAAAAAATGACAAAAATGACAATATTGTAAGAAATGGCTGAACGAAGTGGAAGGTGACGTACGTCAATACCGAATTCGTGGGTAGATATGGCTCGCTGTTAATCGAGAAGCATGAAAGGAAATGATTAGAAAGCTCCGGACTCTTCACGAGCTGCATCATCAGTGGGGAAGGTAAGAAAATGATTATTAGTAAGCACGAAAACCTAAGCAGAAACAGTAGTTCCTTATACGAAACTGCTTCAAGAAATGCGTAGAAAAACACCAACTACGTAAGAAATAGCTTGCAGTGAGTGGATATGGCTCGCACTTAACCTAGAAACATGAAAGGAAGCGATTAGAAAGATCTCGACGCTTCACTAGTTGTAGCGACGATGGGTTAAGTAAGTAAATTTATTGGTAAGCATGAAGACCTAAGCAGAAACGATAGCTCCTTACTACAAAACTCATCCAAGAACATTTATTTCACTATTTCCACATAACAGTTCTTCAGAATTAAGATATCTGTTAAAATATGCTTGTCAAACTATTTTATAAATAAAACTTTGGCTAAGTTTTGAGAAGTCGAAATTTAAATCCTATATACGACTACACATGCATTGTATACTATCTTAAATCGTATAAAAAACTGTTACATATTTTCAAAGTGACAGAGGAAGAAGAAGAAGTTGCGGAGAATACTAAATACTGTGCAAATGGCAAAGACATGTGTGCATTCGATGTGCTTATACAATTGCCTAACATTCATATATTTTGTTAGGCAAACATGATCACAATTAAACAATTAAAATACAGGACCTATATTCCTTTGTTTTTGATTTGTTTCATCTTCTTGTTGTTGAGTGTATCTGAAATGCGTAGTTGATTCTTTGTCACAGCACACTCCCGATAATTGTTGATTATAACCGGTAGGAAATACATTAACAACATCACCAATTGATCGCGAAACCGGCAACACAGTTGCATTCGCCATACCGCGCAAATTTAGCGTGAATGGTGGACGACATCGTGTCGTCATTTCGGGACTTGAAGTTGCTGATGTTATAATTAATGGCACCTCAGCCGCGTTTGGCTTTATATAATCCGTATTACTCATTGTCCTATTTTTAAAGTTCGCTTATTCATTAGTTTAAATGTTGAACACTTTTAATTATTAGCACTTTTAATTATCCGAAGACGTATCATTAGTACAAAAGTATTGATAAAATTGTTGAGCATTTGTTTCAAATTGAGCATTTACTTGTTGCACAGAGCAATGTTCTTATAATTAATGAGCTGTGCAAAATGGGAATGATAAATAGGTATATGTAATAGATTGAAGTTATTTTACAGAAGCATTGAGAGGATTGCATTTAAAAACATCATATTGAAATCGCAAGATTGGTCTTATATTCTTCGTAAATATATATGTATATAATGTATATATATTTAAATGTGTGTGTGTGTGTGCGTCTTGTTAGTAACATTGAGTCTGGAACTGATTTCATTTATTTGTTTCTATCTAGATATTATTTATATAAGATATAAACTTTTGGTGAATTGCCCAGGAACGGAAAATTAACCAAAATGACGCTTTTATGTTTGGTTTGAATTCAATATATAATTAATATTTCTGTAGTTGCTCTACGAAATAGGAACGAAATAAGTTAGATAAGTTAGGATGTTGTTATACAATTTGCATAGTTTCTCCAGAGCACTGGCGGTGAATAGTTTCAGAATTTCCGCTAGAATTGCGTCAGGTCCACATGCCTTGTTACTTTTCATTCTCCATATGGCTTTTAACACTTCGGCTTCTGTTATATTGGGTCCATCTTCCACATCACGCAGCTCATGATTCACGCAGTACACTTGCATCAACAAGTACAACGTAACAAGCATCAACAAATCTAAAATTCAAAAATCTAAAACATTTACGTCAGGGAAACAAACTCACCGTCTACTACTCTGGAGAAGACTCTACAAAACATCAAAGCGGAGTGGGGTTTGTTGTTAGCCCGAACACAAATAAATCGGCTCGGTATTTCTGGCCGATTTCAGACAGAGTAGCCATGATACAATTGAACACCAAGCCAATGAAAACTAATATCATACAGTTCAAAACGTTCTGCTATCTACAGAGCATAATTTTAACTTCTTGTGGAGCAGTTATTGCCCATCGAATAAAGAAGACGAAAGCAGCTTTGACCCAGCTGCGCCCGATATGGAGGTCCAAAGAAATATCATTAAAAACAAAATTGCGAGTGCTGGAGTCGAATGTAAAATCAATATTCTTCTTCGGGTGTGAGACGAGGAACAAATAGCCAGACTAAATCAACAAATACAAGCAACAGTGTACCAATTTTTAAGGACCGTTCTAGGAATTCGATGACCAAATGTTATCTCGAACGAAGACCTATGATAGAGAACAGGGCATGCTCAATGCGCTACCCATATAAAATGGAGAAAATGGCGCTAGATTGTCCACACAGTACGGCGAGGCTCTGAATAGATTCCGAAACAGGCCCATGACTGGAACCCCGTGGGAAGGCGAAGACCGCGACAAACATGGCGAAGAACTGTAGAGAACGAGGTGGCAGAAATCGGCAAGTCCTGGAATACAATCGAACCCATAACAACGAATAGAACCCTCTGGAAAGCCCTAAAGGAAATTAGTAATATGGACATGAGAATATTATGGAAAAGCAAAAAACGATGTTTCTTTATATGGCATGTATTTATATAATTATGAATAACAACATATTATTACAAACTGAAATAATTCTATAAAGTTAAATAGTGCAGGATTCCAGAAAATAACAAAAGTCATAATTTAAGAAAGTTGAAATTCATTTTAAAAATTAAATGTAAGAAATATTAATTTAAAACGGTTCATGAACTTGTGTTACAAAAGTCGTAGATGTACACGTCTTTCTTAAAACCCGAGCTCGAGAGGAAACAAAAAATGTCTAGTTTTTCACTGTAGAAGGATTATAATGATCCTATAAATGTCTTACCAAACGGTTCTAATTTGTATGTTGTATGAGGGAGCAAGCACATGATAGTAACATGATTTTCCCATGCATTTAAGATAACTTCCAAATTTCTAGTGTGCGAATAGTGCGCATCAAGAATGAGCAAGACTGTAGACTCAGTTGGTTGTTTAGTAAATTTGATAACATGAATAAAACATTAATGAGGAGATAGCTTGGAATACATCCGCCGGAATGGCAATTACCAACCAGTTGGTAGGAAGTACCAGTTGGTTGGTGGAAACATAAGCATAGGGGGCACAAATTCACCACCCACACTCATACAAATGTGACAAGTGAACATCTTTTGCCGAGGCGAGAGCTCCAATTTTTTCTTTTCCTATTAAGCCTACATTTTTAAGAATTTTACTTTTCTACAATGGACAACGCAGTTTTATCTACATTATATATCCGATCTGGTGGATACATGTGTTTGTCTATGGTTGCCTCCGGTACATCAAAAAAGGTTTCACTTAACATTGTTATCGGCATATTGGACATTCCTTCACAGAATCGACAAATGCAATAAAACAAGCAACTTAATAAACAATCATCAGCCAATTAATTAACAAACCACCAACAAATAAATAAACCGATATTTAAATAAATCAGTAATCAAGTGGAGAACGAATCGGAATTTAATTAAAATAATTCAAGCAACGGACAGTTGTATGATGTACGCTCAGACGTTTTTCTTACAAGCATTCAATGAACTCTGCATATAGATATGTCGACAATCGCCAACCTAACGATGTTTGCTTTCTTTGTTCATAGAAGGAGGAACGGGAGAGCCAACTGCAGAAAGATACACAGCGTTCGCAATACATTGCAGCTCAATGAAGGAGTTAGAGTCAACTGCCGCAAGCTATACAAAACGTTTGCATTCTCCTGTGTTAGAGAGAGTCAGTAGAGTAAGTTTGATGGAAAACATATAGCGTTCGTATTCGATGACCTTCATTTTACTGCTGTTTTTGTTTCGACTAAAGTTTTTAACGTTTTTTGTGCGTCCGGTCACAAAAACCGGTCACACAACTATATTTAATGGCTTTCGAATCCAACATGGGCTAACCACGTGAACACGCGATCTGCGAATGGAAATCAGTAGTAAACAAATAAATAACTTTTTATTGCAACACTAAATTATTTTAGATAATAGATTATACTAAATTATCGCAAAGTGACGTAAGTATTTTCTTCTTCTACGTGCCGTATCTGCTCAGCGAATTTTGGCTATCATTATAGCAATGGCAACTTTATTGACTGCTGCTCGGAACAGTTCCAGTGACGTCACTCCATACCACTGGCGCAGATTTTTCTCAAGTACCTGATCGTTTGTCATGTGTTCGATCCAACAAATTTCGAGAATTCATCGCATTACCCACATTTCAAAGGCCTCGATACGCTTGCATGTGGCATCGGTGAGTATCCAGCCTTCTGCACCATATAGGAGTACTGAATAAACGTAGCATTTTACCATTCTTAGTCGTAGTTTTTTTAGGCGTAGTTTAATCATTAATATTTCGAAATAATGTATCTATCAATTTCAAAATTTTCTAATTTAAGCTTATGGTGTCTAAAGAGTTGAGCTTTTTCTTTTGTAAGTCCAAGCCAGTTAAGATGAATCTGTGAAGGTCTAGGGATCTGTATCCAAATTAATTAAGTATATATCTAAATGTTCTGCGTACAATTTAATGCCCAAAATAGTTAAAAGTTGTTAGTCATAGTACTAAAATGATTCATGTCCGAATAATTCAAATCTATGCCTAAAAATTGGAAGTTACACTATAGATAAGTAAATAGTGAATTGGAATAATTGTCAGGATATTTATTTAATAATAAGGTCAAGTTCGACCGTATTTGACTATACCATGCTGATTAAGATTTTAATCTCCTATTAACTAGTCAATTTTCCTATACGGTTCAGAATCCTGGTCATTGAAGGAAACTGACAAAAAGAAAATCGATGCACTAGAAATGTTTTGTTGGCGCAGAAGGCTAAGCATCTCATGGACACAAATGAGAACTAACGAGTCAATAGTGGAACAACTTAAGATAAGGAAGAGATTACGAACAGCAGTGGTGGAAAGTATAGCGAAGTTTTTCGCACACGTGGTGAGAAGAAATGGCCTGGAAAGACTTACTATAGGGGGCCTGGTAGTTGGCAGATCATCTTTAAGATACCTGGTATGCTCATTTAAGTTAGTTGAAAATAGAGAGGAGTGAAGGACCACCGTGGAATCTAACTTGTGAAATTACGTTTCTCGTAAACGAGATGTAGACGAAGTTAACCTTCTAAACTTTTTTTTTATTTCTAAATTTTAAGTTATTAACGCTAGTTTGATAAAATGTGTCTCATCATTATTTTTGATATAAATGATATTTTTTATAAGTCTAGTTATTTCTTTTCTATTTGAGTAAGTACCCACACATCACTAACCCTTAAAATGGAACTTTACAACATAGCAGGATAATATTAACAATAAAATAATCTAAAATTATTTCTTAAATATAAAATAAAATTGAATTCTACTTAAAAACCTAAATAAAATTTCAATCAATAATAAATATTTCATGCACTTTTCTATTTATGAATTTCTGCTATAGATCTTTATGATGTAATAACCATCCAAATATAGCTTTGACGTATGAAAATATTATTGGTCTGAAATTCTTATTGAAATGTAAAACACGCATGAAATTTATTCGACTACATTAACATGATTAGATTTGATTTCAGAAACGATTCGATAAAAAGGATTTTATTCCGTGAAAAAGTATGAAGAGGCTTCAAGAAATCACCTCCTAGGAATCATTTAAGTAATGCAATATTAGAAATAACATTTTTCAACACAAAAATATTTAATACTAGGGGAAAGAGAGGAGCATTCAGCCATAGCATTTATTTTCAAAAAAGTTTAAATTTACCGCAAAATTTTTGTGATTTTACGATCTGCAACTATCATTCCTCAACCTGAGTGAGAAATCGCACGTGTTTTGCGCTTTTCTGAATTTCTAAAAAAAAAGTTTAAAAAAGTCTCTACAGGTGAGAATTGTTTTGTAATATTTTTTGAACAAATTTTATTGAAAATAGTGGTTTGAAATTTAGTTTTTTGTGTACAGACCCTGTAAGTATTATGGTAGTTATAAACCATGTACGCTTTTTTAGCAAACTGTGGAGCATTTGTCCGTCTTAAACTAATATGTTGTAAAATTCAACTAAATTTAATTTGTAACCAAATGCGAAAACAAATTATAAAAACCAAATAGACAGAAATAGTATAAAACCAGCAATTTATGGCTAAGAACTTACACTTAATGAGAGGACGCCATGGTCGACAGAATGAAAAGAAGATCGTTACAAAGTCGAGTAAAATGATATTACAAGAGAAAAGCAAAGAAGATTATTTGCGGCACAATTTACTCAGGCAATGTGAGTGAATAAATATATTAGGGAAACTACTAGAAAGCGTCTTGCTGGAAAGATTATCTATTTGCTTGAAAGAGTCTGGTGGACTTACTGACAACGGGAAGTCAACAATTGATGCATTGAACAGTCCAATGCTCTCAATCAAAGATGATCATGGAAGTGGCGGAAGAAGTAGCCACACAAGCTTAATCTATAGCGCGCCTTATACTTAAATTGGAAGGTACGAGCACTTCCAAAAGGAACCTCGATAGTGCAATCAATTTATATTATTGTTTGCTGCTTCAACATGAGCTAAATCAATGAACGTTGAGCGAATAGCAAACCTACTACTGAAAATCCAAAGGATTATTGGATTGCTATCAATAACAGGAGCTTATAGAACATCATCAACCGAAGCTTTATGTGTCCTGTTTCCAACTCTCCCAACCGAATTCCTGGTTTAGAGCAGAAAGGAAAGCCATCAACTCGAGACAAAAAGTATAGCGGTGAGGAAAGCATAGCGGTAGGGAATGGAAAATAGGGGCAATGAACATACACTTTAATGCTCCAAATAAAACCTTGGATGGAAAGAACCACGCAGGAGCACAGCCTGTTTGTATCGACGGCGTGCGCGTAGGAACCAGCAAGAGAAGCAGGAAAAAATAGTATCTATAATGCAGGAATCACAAATAAAGCGGCAGCAAGTGGCAAACTTAATGGCCTCGGTGATAAGAAGATAGTAAGTGAACAAAAGGGGTAAATTAATTATTACTCATTTGTGTGCTCGTAACTAGAACTTAATTAAATTACTGTGATCGAGGTTAGATCGACGTGGGTTGAGTAAAACATACTGTACTAATGCTAAAAAATAATCTCAATTTATTAAAATTAATCAATCTCTTTATATTACATCTGAATCCAAAAATGACCTTAGTTTCTTTCCATCACGCCAGAACTTTTTGCAAATTGCAATTTGTGAAAATGTGTTATATATCGAAAAAAAATCACAAATTTAAGACGTACTGACAGATTTAAATACATAGGAAATCCTGCCATATGTCGGTTTATGATGAAAACGAATCGTTGACATCATAAACCGGTAGATGGCAGCCTTCTCCTCATTAAATGTGTTTTAGATCTCAGCTGGCTGTCAATGTTGACGCAACCGTTGGTACGTACCCTCCGCGATCAAAAGTGTTTGTGTCGGCGGATATACGCTAAAAAGAGCAAATATAAAGTGTTCGAAATGACGTCAAGAGTAAAAAGTCTGCAGATTCCTTTTGTTAGATTTGTGGTGACTTAATGGTGTCAAGACAAAACACACATATAACATGTTCGTGCGGCAAGAATGTCTCGCGTATTTCGGTGTAAAAGTAGGAGATCAAGACAAAACTTGGGCACCCCACTTTTTTTGCTATACGTGTGTTCAAGGACTGAGACGGTGGTCAAAGGGTGAACAACATTGTTTCAGATTTGGCGTTCCGAAGGTCTGGCGGGAGCCACAAAGTCATAGTGATGATTATTACTTTTGTTCAAGCGGTGTTCACGGTTTCAATGTAAAGAAAAAAAAAGAACATCGTCTATTCAAAGCTGTCATTGGCTTTACGTCCTGCGACCATGATCAAGATGTACCAGTGCCTATGCAACCAGATCATTTACCTGCAGTAGAAATTGAATCAAGTGAAGAAAGCGAACATAACGAAGGGGAGTACGAACCTGGCCATTCTGCTCCACAACCATATACATAAACTGAACTCAACTATTTGATTCGCGACTTACATCTGATCAAAGAGGCTTCAAAATTACTTGGTTCACGGCTTAAATATAAAAGGTTGCTCGCAACTGGCGTTGCGTTTTCCTGGTTCAGGTACAGAGAAAAAGATTTTATTCTATACTTTTCGGAATAGAGAGGCTTAGTATACTTCATTGATGTGTGTGGACTGTTTAAGACATTCAACATTCTGTACGAAAGCACTGATTGGAGACTATTCATTGATTCATCGAAACGAAGCTTTAGTATTGTCCTGCTTCACAACGGAAACAGATATGCGTCAATACCCATAGGGAATTATGTACACTTACAAGAAAGGTATAAAAATTTATAATTTGTACTCCACAAAATGAAGTACGAGGATCATAACTGGATCATGTGTAGTTATCTCAAAGTAATATAGATGATCCTTGGACAGCAAGGCGGGTACACAAAGTTTCCTTGTTTTTATGTGAGTGGGATAGCAAAGACAGGGAAAATAATTGGAAATAGGAAGATTGGCCACAACGAGTGTCATTGGAACATGGAGTAAAATATGTGTTCCAAAAGTTCTACTTGCACCTCTACATATTAAATCAGGCTTGATGAAGCGAGTTGTGAAAGCCTTACCAAAAGATGGTAAATATTTCCCGTACATTGGTAACAAATTTCCAGCCTTGTAAACCGCAAAACTAAAAGAGGGTGTCTTTACGGGTCCAGACATTAGAAAATTTTGCAAAGATGGAATTTTTGAAAAAGAAATGGAAGTTGCTGAAAAAGAAGCCTGGGCGCCTTTAAAGGCGTAGTAACCAAGTTTCTAGGCGACAATAAGGATCGGAATTTCCGAAATTTAGTTTGTCCATGAGTATGTAGGTTCATTTCCTACATTCACATTTGGACTACTTTCCTGAGAATCTGGGTGCTGTTAGTGAAGAGATGGGTGAGAGATTCCAACAGGATATGAAAGAAATGGAAAAGCTTTACCAAGAACGGTGGAATAATACTATGATGGCGGACTATTGCTGGATGTTGCACCGAGGTGATCTCAGAAGAGCACATGCACGGAAAAGTCTGAAACAGGGGATGGCTGGTCTAAAGAGACGTCGACATAATGACTAAAATCGTGAGTTTTTTATTTTTTATTTTCTATATTCTATTATATTATGTCTATTATAAGACGCTAAATAATACGTTTTATAAGAAACAAACCTATTTCACTTTGTCATTAAGTATCATATTTGTGATATATTTCGACATATACTACATTTGGCATGATGGAAAGAAACTAAGCTCATTTTTGGGTTCAGTGCACCAAATACATGGGAATCAATCGTCAAAAGTTTAAAATAAAACCATCGCAGACTAGTTTATAATTAGGTACAGAATTATATAGTTGTTTAGGTTTTCTTCCAAGACTCCATCTTGTCCTCCACTCCTCTAGATCTCTTCTTAACATGTCACTTCATTCTGTTGCACTGTAGTTGATTTCTTTGTTTCTCAGGAATTCAAATAACAAGTATATCAAAAATACATTTATAGGTTTGGAATTTTAATTCCTTAACCATTGTCTTGCGGAATACCAGGGAGTATCAGAAAGTATTAACGTTGAATAGTTTTTATGTGAAATGTCAGGGATCATGAGGCACGTAACCCAGATATACTACTACTTAAGAATTGATTTTTGAATGTTTTAATACAAGCGTTTGGCAAAAGTACCTTGGAGTATAAGGATTTCATCCTCAAGATACCTCCTTTCTTGTTGCTCAAACGCTGTATTTAATTGATAGAAAAAAATTGTTTAAAAAATAAAAAGTGACAAGTATTCAAATATTTTTCCTCTGTTAATGGTTGAACAGTAAGACTCTGAACTAAAAAGAAGTCCGAGAGCTAACTAGATAATAATCAAACAATTTTATAACTATTATAGGATTATCACTATTTCAAAGTGATAATCCTAAGAAAAGTGGAAGTGTGCTGTCGAAGAAATTTGTTCAACATTAATGTCATTACGGGGTTCGGTCGCGCTGACGTTCGAACCCTTAATCTGTCTAAGCGGGAAGGGGGAATAGGTCGTATGGATCTACCACGTGTAATGTATAAACGGCTCCGCGGTAGCTTCCAGTGTGACTTGTGATGAGCTTGCTGATCCTACACCAATATATATATATAGAAACGTTATGGACAGCTGTTGTATTTTACGAGTTAAAAGACATTTGTAGATTTAACATTTAATTACATTCTACATACGCATTACTTAAATATGTAAATATATAACAGCATATAGTTTCTGGAGATTTAATTACTCAATAATTAATTAACCAGTTTATAAAATTTTGCCAATCTCGATTCCATTTAACAAACGCTATTGATTTTTCAGGTATACTCATTGCTGAATGATTTAAAGAATTCATTGCTAAGCGTTTCAAGAAACGTAGATCTGCATGCCTGCTAGCCATGCCCATATAAGCGTAATACCAATCATAGCTTAATCCCGTTGCTCCCCAGAATCCTGGATCATCATTCGCAATGATTATTGGATAATTTTTTGATATGTACATACTAGCTGGATGATTTCGTATATCATCGACTAATTTGAGAACTTGATTAGATATGGGACATATTTCGAGGCCAATATTGTATTTTTTTATGTACTTCATAACAATCGGATGTTTTAGCAAAGCATAAGCATGTCCTAATCGTTTACTACGCAATAAAACGCTATCGATAAGATTTTCATCCGATGTTGTACCATACCAGTTAGTTTCACCTGTGTGGAAGTAGAAATTCATATATTTACGTCCTTTTTGTAAAATATCAGCAAAATCTATGAGGGGTTTTCCTTTATCCTCTTGTCCAATAAGATCAAATCCAACTACAAAATTTGGGTAGATATTTTTGAGTTTGATCGCATTTTTTAGATGTTTTGTGACATTTGTTCTGCTTATCGTACGACTTTTTGCGTAAATAACTTTGGCACCAATAAATTTTGGATGAGACCTTTTAAATCGTTCGATTACTTTTATTGTGATATTTGCAATTTGACTATTACTTAACGTTCGACCCTTTTTATCATATACTCCATTCAATCCAGTTCTTATCTCTAAGTACATTACATTATCATCATAATGTTCCTGCAAGATTCGCTCAAAATGTAGTTTATAAGCATTAATATAATGAAGTAAGCCACTCATAGTAACAAAAGTATTTTCGAATCTTTTCCAAACTACGTCTATATCCGCATAATCCTCAGCTGGAGTATCAGTTAGAATAGTAATTTGCGATTTTATAAAATCATCAAACGAAGCATTTGAGCATCTTACATCTTTAATTAGCTTCCAATTACATTTCTGCTTTGATTGATCAGAAACATAAAATTGAAATTTTAGTCTACCATCAACGATACATACATAAAGGTTATCATTATCAATTTGATGCGTCATATTAAAGACATATGCATCTGATGCTAAAGCAGTTAAATGTCCATGCAAAGAACCACCTTTTGGCAATTTTCTTAATATCTCAAAAATTCGAGATTGCTCGATCAGCGTACGTACTAGAAAAAAATGTTGAGCTGTAAGAACTCTTGACGGATGTTTAAATGAAGCATCATATTCTGCTAACTTGACTTCCATTAATCTCTCATTTGCCTTTAATTCATTTTCATCTAAAATAATATCACTGCCCATCATTTCAGATTCTTCAGATTCGATTATGGATTGTCTCAACTTGTCATACAAATTCTTTGCTTTGTCTGCTGCTACAATTGACACAGTAAATACGAGATAATAACATCTTGATGATAGTAACATTATTAATTTTTTTTGCGTAAGATCAGCTTAATGCGACTAAAAAAAATAATATTATTAGTTTTGTTTATATAAAACATTGTTTGTCATATTCAAATATAACTTTGACGTTAGCTTAAATTGCCATAGATGTTCACTTTGAAGGTTTATGTCTTAATTCTGTAATTCTTATAAAAAATCATCGATATACGAAGTTTTTCTTTTATATTTCGGAATTGACAATCCTAGTGGTGCCAACTGACATTTGACGTCTATATCAGAAAGTTTGACATTTTGAATGGTATTCGTATATGGAATGCTGTAGCCGATGAGCGCTATGTTGTTTACAGTAACTTGAAAAATTCAGCACGACTAAAAATTAAAAATTCAATTATGAAAAGTTTCGTGCGATTATTTTTTACAATTTATTTTTTACAACACAAAAACAGTGCTTCGATGAGCTTGATTTGACTTTTGGCGATAAAGCACCATCAAG
>WYDF02276580.1:0-17537 GCA_009867245.2 Adranes taylori | reverse complement strand
TATCGCCTCCATTTCCCTATTTCCCTTTCACATTCCACACTATCTATTACCCTTCTTATCCATCCATTCATTCATTGACCAGCCACATCTCTCGTACATCCTCCTCCTATAATCCATACATTGGTTACGTATTTCTCCTTTCTCCACTTCTTTACATGCATTTACATACACTCTTATAACCAATCTTTCTTTTTGTCCAGTCATACGTTTCTCTCATATTTTACCAACTCCTTTCGCCCACATTCTGTTTTCATCTAATTCCTGTACCACAATCTCACCTGGAGTCGATCTTTCCACACCCAGTATCCTCTTTAAATATTTACTTCCCATTCTTTCTACTTCTTCTCTCGGAGCAGAGGTTTCATAGCCCACACCTCTGCTCCGTACATTACAATACTCCTTACACATGCATTGTATATCATTAACCTCATTACCATTGAATCACCAAACTTCAGTTCCCATATACTCCTTAACCTCTCTGCTGCCACTTTTCTTACCACCTTTTAACTCATTCGCGCTTCCATACCTACTCAGCATTTAACTTAGATATTTGTAACTCTTCACCTCTTTCTTACACACCATTACTTTCGTTTTTCAGCATGCACTTTCCATCCCCTTTTTTCACTTCCAAACCCCAGCATTCACTTCCAACCGCCAGCCTTTGGTTATATTTCTACATACTCTTACAATCATTTCAATCATTATCTCCTATTTCGCCGCCAAGCATACAATATCATCTGCATAAGATAAAGGCCATATTTTCATTGCAGCTTAGTATTACTTCTCTCGCCTGCCACATATAAGTTGAACAAACTTGCACTCAAGGGACAATCCTGTATCACATCCTTGCCCATACAAAACCATCATGACACACATTCTCCTACTCTCGCTCTTACCATTGTTCCTTCATACAGTCTTTTATATTCTCCATCACTCTCCCTGATATACCAATCTCATTCATTCTTTTCCACAACCTTTCCCTCTCCGCGTTGTCAAACGCTGACTTCAAACCTATGTAAACCACGTACAACTTTTCCCCATGATGATCACTTGATTCATTATATAATTAACGGTTACTATATTGTCAGCTGTACCTCTCCCTTGAACATAACCCGTCTGCGTATTTGCCTCCTCCATGCCCTCCTCCCCCTTAACGTATATTCCCCTTCCTAATCACCTTCTACATTCCCATTCGCCAATCCCTCCTCTTCCAACCATTCCAAAAATTCGTCACCTTCACTCGTCTTCATTTGATCTTCCCATCCAACATTCATAACACCTTCTTCTACCACCCTTATATTCCAATAGCTCATTAATATAATCCCTTCATACTCTTTTTTCCATTCATCCACTTATTACCCCCTTGTGCTCTTTCCATCCTTTATTCACGTGTATGACCAAAAACAACCATTTCTTCCTTTCCACGTATATTCCCTTTCCTACTATCCCTTCTATACCTAACCCATCCACTTCCTCTGTTCTTAAACCCGCTCTTATCCCCAGAATCAATCCTCCATTTGCTCTTCCTTTAGTATCCTTATATCTTCTTTATTGTTCCAATTATAATTTTTTTGTAAACTCCCCTTAAGTTGCTCCCATTTGTCACCCTAAATCCACGTCTCTATTAAACTATTATGTCATATCCTCTAATATAATTCATTACTTCCTAATCTTTTATTATTCCATATAACCCTGCTACATTCCAACATACACTTTTTATTTTATTTTTATCTTCCTCTTTTACACTTTCATCCTTAATTCCTCTACTCCTTTCCATCCATGTATTTCCACCATTCTTATCTCCTTTTTCTTCCCTTTCTTTTCTCTTTACTACTTTCCCCTTTGTATCGTCCCTTCTGGTTTCCTTTTTATTCTTTTCCGTTAAATTGTTTAACCCCTTATTTCTACCACTTAAGGTCAAACTTGTACCTTCCTTTCTTCTATGCATCATCTTCTTTACAACTTCCACCTCTATCTCTTGCACTCCCTCTCTCTTATCCACATTATCATTTATTCCGTACCCCTTCTCCCGTCCGTCCTCCCATTCCACATCTTTTAATCCGTTTTCTTTCTTCTTTCGACTCTTTCTTACCTTCCCCTCTTCTTTAACAGTTTTCCTCATTAGTACTAGCTCCTATATTTTAATCTCGTTCTATCTCACCGTTCACACTTTTTTCACCAATCCTATTTCTTCTTCACTCCATACCCACAACACATTGCCTATCAATGCCTTTTTGCAGATTATCTTGACCCTTTCTCTACCTTTACTTAGTACCTCCACCTCTTCTTTTATTTTGTTTTGGACCTTCCTTGCTTTAGCTGTCAGTTCATGGTTAATAAAAATCTTACTACCATGCAACTCCTTCTTCCTCTCCATAATTTTTTTTATCTTGCCACGTCTCGACTTAAACTAAAATCGGTCTATTTCCTATATCATTCCTTCTCTTCCCAATTCTAACATTTTAATGTTTATTCCCAGTTTCTCGAAAACTTCTTTCTGCACTTCTTCCATTGATTTCACGTCATCTCTAACTCCGTTTATTACTACATTTAACTTAATTTCTTTTCTCTTTCGTTCTTCTTCCATTCTCTCCACCTCTACAATTCTTTTTCCCATATAACTTATTTCATTATCTTTCTTCCTCTCATTTTCCTTTACAATTTTTTTTAACTCATCATTCTCTTTCTTTCCTTTGCTTCTTCTCGCATCTTTTTAACTCCCTCAAAATCTGTCTATCTGCGTCTTCATAATCTCTATTAACAACCCTTCTAGTTTTTCTCCTTCTACTTCCTTGCCATCATTTGTTTTCTCTTCTTTCTATCCTTGTTGTCACTCCTTTCTCTGAAATCTCCGCCACTTTGTTGTATTCTCTTCTTGTATATAAACTCATCCATTTCTCTTGCTTGTTTTTTATTTATTCGAAGTTGTACAATATAATATAATTTACTATATATAATTATAATTTATAAGATAATTTACTTAAAAGTCCTTTTCAAACACAATCTGTAATTCCCTGTAACACGCTGAAATGCTGTATTGTTGTTGTTCTACTCGCAACGCACATTATTGTTATCTACTTTTATCTAGCACATAAATCTTCCATTAAACGTTCTCGATATTTGTACTATATCCCATATATAAAAACTAATCCCGATTAATTCTTAATCTAATTCACTTATTCGTTTTTCTCCTCGTTCCCGACCTTTAATTACATCTTCTCCACATACTATATTATTTTTTTTTTATTCAGACGTTCTAGGCTAAATAATTTCCAAGCAGCAGCGATTTTATACATTCGCACAAATTTTTAAAATAAGGTGATTTTTATTTAGACCGTCACGATGTTTGTGTCGGTAAAATTTAAGTATTCCAAAATTACCAAGTACTTGACTCATTCGGTACGCGGCAGTAATTAAAATTTAAATAAAAGATAATTAAAACGCAAATGAAAGGTTTTAAATTGTAAATAAATTAAATTTAATTAAATTAAAGGAAATTTAAAGTTCAATAAATAAATTTAGCTTTCCGTTCCGAAAGTGATTCGGAACTTTAAATAAATTAAAAGTTGTACAATATTTACGCTCTTGCACAACAAAAGTTTTTACATATAAAAATTTAATTCTAAATAAATAAATGAGGCTTTCTGTTCTACACAGGTTCGAAAGATCTCAAATAATAAAATTTAAATAAAATAATAATTCAAATAATTAAATAGTTGGACTTGTTCAGATATTTAAACAATCTCCAAATTTCTTCCATGGGTTTTATATATAAGTTGTCGTTAGGAACAATTGCATTTGCAGTAAGTTTAAATAATTTATTGTTATGTTGACCCATTTTTACTAATTAAAATTACATGTGAATACATAATAAATGATCATCATTTCATTCGTAATTTATGAAGTCACTTCTATAAATATGTAGGTAGATTAAGAAACCTATTCATTTATTTTCAACATATTGTATTAGCTCTAAATCTACTTATTATTCACACGATCGATAGAGATTAAGAGAAGTGCTTAGTGACGAGATTCAAAGGTGTTTTGAACTCGTGGACCTCCTAAACGTATATTTTTAAAAGAATGTAAATATGATAATATTACTTTTAGGACGTAAATATCTATTATTTATTAATTAAATAAGTTAATCATGAAACGAACCAATGAAAAAAACCAATTAGCCTAAAAAAAGCAGGTGGTACCTGTCATCAGTACCCTCTGCTTTCATAAAATCATAAGGTTCCATAAAGTCAATATGCAGTTTTCGAAATGATTAACTTATCTCATTCATAAATAATACTTATTTATACCTTAAAGTAATACTATTCTACATACATTATTTCATCTTACAGATAGGGTCATACTTAGAGATCAATTAAAGGGCTTCATGCAAAGATACTTTGATTGGTAAAATTCATTCATCATGGGTTAGCGTCTTATAATAAGTTCATCACATGTTATTTCGTCAAACTGTCATCTACGTCCATAGATCTCTCTAGTAATGTGTTTGTGTATATTAGAGAATTATCAGATTAGTTTAAACAAACTGGGTGGGTGCAGTACACAGAGTTGCTGGTTTGCATTAACTGGTGACAATGAAGCCACTGAAAGCAGAGGGTACTCGCTCGCTCGCGACGTTGCTAATGGAGAGTACTAGCTACAGCCACAGATGGTGCAAACAAATATCTTAATTATTACAGAATATGACAGCGTTCGGAAATATATATTCTCAGGCGTCATGTCAGTTTATCGCGAGACCGCACGATGGAACCGCTCTTATTATTCCGCCGGTCCTCAGTGGTCTGCTGAGACCACGGGTAGCTACGAATACGTGAGTTGTCCAGAGATTCGTGTTCTTGTGGGCAGCTGAAAAAGATTCTAACTGCTAATTAATTAAACAGCATTTAACGATTTATCAGAATAACGTCTATTGGTCTTTTTAAACAAAGAAAGAAATAATTAATCCACAAATAAATGTTAATGAATAAATGTTAAATTAAATTAATATCTTATCAATGGTCGTTAGCAAATAAACAGTAGCGATTCTATTAAAAACAAAACAATATTTAAGCGCTGCAAATAAAACAGTACAAAGGTATACTAATAATGATTATAAAACAAAATATAAGCGGGGCACATAGAGCAATACAAGTGCGCGGTGGTACAATAAGTAACCAAAAATACTGCGGAAAGCATGTACAAATAACTATTAATACGACGGCAATGCGGGGGAAAGTCTAAATATGAATAACTGTAAAGGTAGGAATCCTAGGAGTCACTAGCTATCGTAACTCTACGGTTATGCGTAATCACCACCAGAGTTTGAGTGACTAAGATCAGTTACGGTTATGCGTACGAATGATCTTATACACCCTAGTGGTAAGGGTACATAGGAGACACTGTAAGCTATCGTAACTCTACGGTTATGCGTAGTTGCCTTGATAGCTGAGTGACTAAGATCAGTTACGATTATACGTCTGACTGAGCTTACGACTAATCTTATACGACTCAATCTTATACTGATTTTATAGTGGTGTAGGATAGGTTAAAGCGGTGGTAAGAGAAACAAAGCTATTCAAAATACATGTGATAAACAGAATAAGGTATGGTATATAAAATCACCAAATGTGTTATTATCTGGGCGACTGTTGCTCTGTTTGCTGTCTCGGGATTGTGCTAGCTTGTCTGGCCGCTCTGCTGGTAGTATTGTCTTCGAGTTCACAAAATTGGAATTAAATAATTCTACTCGAAATCTCGCTATTTATAGGCCTGAGTCATCACTCAACTTTTGCGCTGTTATACGGGCTAGTGTGTAGTCAACCACACGTTATTTACTACTCGATATAGTCTCCCCTCATTACAGTGTAATAACAGCGGTTTACACACAACAGCAAGCCAATACGTATATAAATTCATCAAGATTACGTAAGTCCCCTCTCGACGTGATTCACACGCCACAGCGGAAATATAGTCCGCGTGCGTAGTAGCGGCGACGCCAGCCAAAGCATATTATTTTCATTCCATACGGTACTCGCGGGTAACAGCAAAGTGAGCGTACCACACATGCGGCATAGCATAAACGGTTAACCTAGGTAGTAGCAGTGAAGAGCAGATATCTATATATCCCTTCTTTTATATACGTACATATTAAACATAGGTAACAGCGAACAACGGCGCCAACATATCATATATGCTAACACATATTAAACATAGATAACGTGTGTGTAACACAACACAGTACGGCAATATAATTAATTCTCTGCTTATACGATATACACCAAGCAGGCGATGCGTGAGAATGTGACCTATTACGTGACTTTTTGCCTTCATACCCTTTATTATTTATAAATACGTTTAAATTTAATAACTGACGTTGTCCCAGTGCGGTGTTTTTACATAATTCATTTATTTAATCTATTTAATTTATTTATTATAAAGGATTACGTAATTCATAGACTTTTATCTTTTAAAGTAACATGCTTTGTTACAGTACTAATGACGGCTACCACCTAAGCCAGAAATGGATCTATCCTACCCTAACTAATTTTTTAGCCTAATTGGGTGTTTCATAAAATAAATATGCAATTTCGAAAATGATTAATTTATCTAATTAATAAATATTTTTTTAAATTTTCATATCTACAGTACATACATACATTAGTAGATATAGATCATATATGATATACCTATAGATACTAAAAAAATCTAGATAGAAATTTTGATTGAAAAGCATGTTTTGGAGTTCAGACGAAAAGTGTGGTTGAGTGTACCACGATATCTCCCTAACTAGTAAGCCAATTTGAATGAAAATGTAGTCGTAGAAACACAAGTACTTTAATGGGCAGTTCAGTCTAAAAGAGAGAAAAAGGGAGAATTAGAAAACAAAAATACTCAATTGTACCAAATATTCAATAAACTATTTATTTTTCTTTTCTTTGACTTGAACTTTTGCGTGTTTTTACATATCTATATATTGTAAATCTTTCAATTGTTTTAATAAAGGTTTTATTTTCTTTTTATTTATTTATAGACAAAATATTAAAACTTCCAAATATTTCCTCGACTGTATCATATGATTTCTGACTTGTTTTATAAATATCTAGCGGCTAGCCAATTTTCAAGTAAATGGAAACAGAGCTATATCATACTTATACTTAAGCCTGGTGCTAGGCTGGTTTAGAAGTTTCTTAGTTAATAGAGTGGAAATGGTGAAAATAAATAATTTCATATCTGAAGACATAGACGAAATCCGGGATTCCACAAGGTGGACATTGTTCCCTCTCTTACTTAATCTCTTCATAAACGATATCTATAAAGTATTTGATTTTGTTAAGTTTCTGTTGTCTGCGGATAATATAAAGATATTGAGGAACAGCAATTGAAAATTCAATTAGATCTGGATAACGTCGCCAAATGTTCGTCTGATAACTATTAAATATTGATTTATTATTAATTTTTAAATATTGATAAATGTTCTTTTATCTCATTTAGTAGAAGTAGAACCCTCCATTTCTCATATAGAATTAACAATATCGTACTAGATACAGCTTATGCCATGTAAGACCTCAGAGTGCTTTTCGATCCGAAGTTAAGTTTTGCAGAGCACATTAATGACACTGTTCTGGGCGCAAGGAAAGTACTGGGATTCATATTAAGACACTGTAGCCAACTCTCGTTAATATTATGTATTAGAATTTATGAATCACTAGTTCGATTTCGCTTAGAGTGTTTGCGTCTATAATACGTTCCTTCTTATAAATGAAATATAAAATACAACTACAAAGGGTTCAGAATATATTTTTAAGATCATATACTCGTAGACTGGGTACTCCCATTGAAAATCACAAGTATGATAAAACAATTAAACAATTTCTATCAGAGCACTGATTTGCTAACTTTAGTAAATTGGAAAATACCATCCAGATGTTTGGGAAGTAGAATACCTTTCTATATAAACTTTGATAAAAGAAATTACTGCTTACATAATCCTATGGAACGAGCTCTGAGACTAATTTATAATATGAATTTAAATTTAGATGAACCTTACAGCATATTTAACAGGAAAGCCATTAATAGATTCATTCTTGTTCAAGCTATTACTCCTGATGATTAATTATTTGAATGTATTCTTTCTTATTTTACGATTGTAATTGTATAAATTTCTGTTTTCTCTCTAGATATATTCTAACGGAGAACCGTTAAATAAATATCTCCGGACGTATCCGTAATCCATGTGTTATTTTTTGATACATTATTTTAAACGAATGGAGCATGGAAGTTTAATAGTTTGCAATACAGTAAATAAAGAACATTAAATTCTCGTCTTAAAGCATATATTTGTTTAATCGTTATTTTATGTAATTGAGCTATTTACACATATAGTATAAAATAATATATTTAATATATGAATCAGAAGTACATTTTAAGAATTTCATTTTCCATTTATATACAATAAATCAGTCATCAAACATAAATCTAATTTTAAAGTAATTGCAAAATAATACTTAATATGCTTTTAATAAATATAAATGACAAAATATTTAAGTAAAAGAAAAGTGAGACTTTTTCCAAATATATTATTTATTAATATTTAGAAAGTTTTGTGACAAATACTTTAAAAATCTTAACGGAAGGATATTTATTTCCAAATACATGAATGAATAAAAGGTATGATATGATATATTTACAATATATAATAACAAGTAATGCCATTTAAAATGAGTTCATTCTACGGCACAATAGCTAACCGTATTTCAAGATGTTTATGTACGGAATTCAAAATATCTTAACACTGGCGTTGATTAAAGTTAAATCTTTGTTTAGGTACCTAAAAAAAAACAAGATTTTCTTTTTTATGTACATAAGTATAGTTGGTAGAGCTACTCAATTATAAGTTTCATTTTATCGTTGATTTGTCAGTAGTCACGTGATAAAATTCGGATGAATGGAAAACAAGAAGTAATCCTGGTGTATAAAAGAGGTAAGAGGAGGAATGTAAGAAATTACAAAGGAATAACTATTATACATGTTATATACAAAATAGTTAAGAGTTATAAACAAGAAGCCAGAGAAAGAAATGAAAGTAGAGTAGTATCAAACACGATAATATTGTAACTTTGTACTACATAATGAACCTGGAGATAAGTAAACGGACGAAATTATATTTCTGTTCATTGATTTACAATCAGCGTTTGATAGCTTGGTGAAAGAGATTGTGGATTAGAATGAAAGAAATGGCGTAAACGTACAGAATGAGGGGGATGATAAGAAAGAAGAATGTATCAGCGAAATGAGCAAAAGTTGAGAAAGAATGTGCTTGGATGGTTCAAATTGAAGACAACGATATTCTTTTAGGGCGAGTTTTTCAATATTTAAAGGAAGTGCTGAGGAAAGGGCAGGATGGAGTTGTTATTCTAGACAAAGAGAAAGTGTGGTTGCTGAGTTATACGGATAATATAAGATAAGAAATGAATGAGAGAGTGTACAAAGATATAAAAACGAAGAGGTCTGAAGGCGAATGTAGGAAGGACTAACGTAATAATATACACAAAAGTAGGAAGAGAAAGAACGGTGTATTTTTGTTGAATGTGAAAGAATAGAATGTATTCAGAAATACGAATATATAGGTTCCTGTCTGAGTAATAATGGGGAAACAGAGAGCTCATGATGGGGGTGTCAAATAAAGCAAATGTGGCACCAGAAATAATGAAGAGTGTGGGATGAAAAGCATAAAGAATCGGTGTGTATAAGGTTAAGGATAATGGAGGTGTGTGCGAGAAGTATATTAATGTGAGGATATAGGAATGGAATAATGAAAACATAATAGGGCTAGAAAGGTCCACGCTAAGTGAAATAGCGATGCAGGAACTAGATTGGTACAAATGGAAAGACGTGGGTGACAGAACAGTGAAAAAAGCCGTGGAAAGGAATAAAATAGACGGAGAAGTGACTGCATGGAATAGAGAGAAGAAAACAACAGATGCGAGAGTAGGGTGGGTCCTGGAGGAGTGGTTTGTTCAAATGAATAGAGAATGGAATGATATGTGAGAGATAAAAAGGAAGATGTATGATGTAGCAAACACGAATTGGAGGCAAAAATAAGGGAATGCGGTTTCAGTACTAAATATAAGCTCATAAAGCTGAGGAGAAGTATACCAGAATATCTACTGTCAAGAATAAGTTAAAGAATGATTGTAAGGTTTAGGTGTGGAGAAAGAGGGAACAGTTACTGAATGAAGGAGTGTGACATAAAAGAGGAAAGACTGGAGTAGTGGGTGAAAGAGTAGACATAAAACGGGAAAGACTGGAGCACTGGGTGAAAGAGTAGAACGTTATGAGGGGGAATCACCCAACTAAAAAAATTATATAAGTTATATAATAATTATATAAATTACATTTCAACTAACTAACCCTTAGTTTTATTTTCGCTTCTGAGACGAAAATAGTTGCGTGCAAATATTCCATCTCTTATTAACGTTGTCTTCTTGTTATTCAATTACTTATTAAAATCGGCATAACATACAGAGTGTTATCATCACCACGTACTACAGCTGTTGCTTCACCCGTAGTAGTTTCCACTACTGTTAATGGATCATCTTGATGGATCTGATGGCTGTGATGAGTTTGAAAATGGATTGCTTGGACTGCAGTTTCATCTTCCTATAAATATGAAATAGAAAAAAATCTTTCAATACTTAAAAAAATCGTTCAAGACTTTTCGTATGCCAGGGAAAATATTTCTAAACTGAATTAAAAAGAATATTATTTAACTTACGTTTCATTAAAAAAAAAAAAATACACAGGAAAACCTGACAGAACAGAAAATGCTCTTTTAGACCTGTTATATATTTTGGAAAAAGTTTTAGGATAAACCGTTTTAGTTGGAATTGCTTATATCCGGTTGCACCTGAAATCTATCGCACAAACATCTACTAGGAACGAAGCTAAAGAGAATAATAGCATAGAAATAATAATAATACAATAGAGTAATATAATTATTACCTTAATCATGGCATCCTCATCCATAACATCATCCATAACATCATCGTGTCCGACAGTTTCCACAACTTCCTCGATATCTTCATCATCCGGCTCTTCGAGTTTCAATATTCTTTGATCCTCAATTTTTAATACTCTTGGACCGTCACTAGTTACAATAGTTGTACCATCTTGGATTGAAGCTGAATTAGAAAAGACAATTTATTTGAATAAGTAATTACATAGTCAAATGTAAGATTCAACGCAAATAAACACAAAATATTCAAAAAGTGTTACAAAAAAAGACAAAAAGTAAATAATATTGTATATTTGTGAAATTATTCCATCCAAGCTAGATGATACTATAAATGGCTGTTTCACCCGTTTTCCAAATAGCTTGGACATTATGTTTTTCCAAATGTCTGAACATTTATTGATGCCTTGTGTGAGGAATTCTGAGCATTTAAAGCACCGGAACAGTGAGAAGTGAAGATGTTGCTTTGTTCGTGTATCATATTGGTACTAATTTCCTAAACCTTATATGCTGTTCTTTTCATGTTATTCTGTTTTTTTGCTGTTTCATTCATTACACAGAACGCTTAGATTGAAAACATAATGAGTAATTTCATATTCTTAGAACAATATTCCCAGCAGATTGTCTTTTGATAATCCTACACCTATCCTAAATAATATCCTAATTTAAAAGTAATAATCCTGCTGGGAGGTTTTAGGTTGATGTTTCTGATTTCATGGATAACTTCGGTTAAATAAATTGTTATAAACCATTGAGCATACACTGTTCTTTGATCCTTTAAGCAATAGTAGGAAAAACTGTCTAGTTCGGTCATGTCTAGTACAACTTAAGAAACAATCATTTGCTTGGTAGACTTCTTCATATAACCAAATGGCTGAGTGTAGATCAGTTTCCGGTGCGAATATCTGAGCATAAAATACAACAATTAACACAAGGATTTTTTGAACTTCATTCAAATTACGTGGCATCGGTCTTCGGTATGTAAACCTAAAGATGTGTCTATCTCAGGGTAGATCAGAAGCTAATTTTCCTTAAACATAGTGCGCAGAGCATCGATGTTTTATGGAACAAACAATTTTGGTCTACTGTCACAAAATTTATTACCGGCAGAAGCATGACCACGAAGATATTGTGCAAACCAGAGTGTTCTGCTAATTCAAACAAATTCTATGCTAATCAGTTAGATTAACCTTGAAATGGTTTAATTTCTTACAACTTGCAGTAGACATAATCAAACGCACACTTAAAGGACGTCATGATGAAAGGTTAGTCTCTAGAAAACACCTACAAAGGTAATATACCATTGAAATTGAAGCTAAAGGTCCACCAATAGCTGAAAATTGAACTTTTTATCTCAACAAAAAAACCATGGCTTGATTGGCGTCCTCTTGCGGCAAAACATTTCGATTGAATGAAGAAAACGCAACCATTAAATCAAATAAATATTGATATTAGTAACTGCTGAACAATAGTTTATATTATATTATTAAGAGTGTGATTATTTTGCTCCCTTAATTAAAAATAATCATATAGGCACTTACCAGCTACTGCAGCCGCTGCTGCATTGCGCGCTTCGATAGCGGCCGCCATAGCAGCAATACCACCAACACCACCCCTGGGAGTACCGCGTAATGATCGGCCACCACCCTGACCACGTTTACGGTTATGCGTCAATAGGTGGCGCTTCATGTCGCTACACACACGGAAACGTTTCCCGCAAACTTCACATGGATGCGGTTTCTCTCCTAATTATAAGAAAAGTTTCCAAAATTAGCCAATATAATTCGTTGATGGGTTTGATAATTTTACCTGTATGTATTTTACGATGTGTTTGTAAATAACTCGATGCCCGGAAGGTTTTTCCACAAAATTCGCAACGGTAGTTCTTTTCTCCAGTATGAATACGCTGATGAATTACTAGTGAATAATTACGAGCAAAATCCTTGCCACAATATTCGCACTGGTATGCCTTCTCGTCACTATGTATCGATATGCAATGATATTTTAAATCTCCCCATTGTCGGAACGAGCGTGAACAGAATTCACAACTGTACGGTTTTTCCCCTAAAAAAATACATAAAAATATTTACTACGTACACATTACGATATAAAAAAAAACATTACCTGTATGCAATCGGAGGTGTACTTTTAGCGCACTGGCCGCGAAGAAACTTTTGCCACATTGATCGCATTGATGAGGTCTATGTCCGGTATGACTTCGCATATGATAGACAAGTGAATTGCGATGAGTAAATTTACGATCGCATTCGCTGCATTCGAGTTCCGGTTTTTTTGTGCCGCCACGTTTTGGCTTCCGGCCTCGACCGCTGCTTATAACATGGAGCGGACTAGTATCTGCAGAAGAATGCGTAGTGACTTTTCGTACACCTGGCATGCAAGAAATAGACAATAGCACTTACCTAATCTTTCTTTCTTAATTCCTGTAGTAAGACTTCTTGTGACATGTTCCTTCTCATCGCCAGAATCTGATTCATCACGTATTGTACTCAACAATGAAGCCCGATGACTGGATTGCAATACACTAGTGCCAGATGGTGCTTTGCAAGTAAGTAAATGTTGCATTAGGATAGCTCGTATAGGAAACGGTTGCTGACAATTGTGGCATACATGTTCTTTAGCTTCTAGCTCTTTTAGATCCTCTTCGGTCGCTTGTAGTTCATCTCGATACCTGTTACAATTGTTTTTCGTTTTGTTATTCAATTAGGTCATTTTCTTCTGTTTTTGCTACGAGGTCTCATTGTGTCATACGTGATCTCACATATTATTATATCGGACAATAGAATTAAATAAACCTACCATGCCTTGCTATCATCATCATCGTCAAGATGTACATTGGTATCGACATTAATTCCTGCCATCAAATCTTCCGTTTCGCTAAATTCAGGATCATCAAAAGTAGGATCATCGGCATCATCATCGTCAATTTCATCAATTTCTGGATCTTCGTCACGTTCATGTGCCTGTTTCGTATGAAAGTCACGAACATGGGCATCATACGCTTTCTGACGTCTAAAACATATCAACAATTAGAAGTTAAACATTTTTTACTGAAGATAACTGTAAATTAAAAATGATTTATAAGTGGTTATAGCATCATAACATTCACATGTTATAAACACTGTCATAAAATTATAAACACTGCGTTTATTTCTTAAACGTTTGGCCCCTTGAATGCTGTTTCCGAAATTATTATTTTTACCAATCAAATCAAGATATTATACAATATGATGCTTGTCTTTAGTAACCGTTCTTACCTTTGAAATAATACATTTAAACAAAATTACTCATGAATATTTTCTCACAAATATTTCTAAAAAGAACCGAAGTCTTGAGAATACTACAAAAAGGATCAAATCTTCATTTACTTGACATTTCTATTCTGCTTTGTCTGTACCGCCCCTGTTTAACATCCAGCAACAGACTGCTGTTATTGCTTCCTTCCATATTTTCTGTGGAAAATGGTACACCATCTGCTTGTCATTTGTCTCGGTGAAAATATTCAGTTTGATCTTCGCTGAAGTGTTCGAGATTATGTGGACAACAGTCGATGTGTAAATGCAAAAAGTCAGTTTTAAAACGGATTCTACAAACAAAGTTCTTGATGTTACAACGGAGGAAATTCATGCATGTTTTTCTCCTTGATTATTGTATAACTCTTTTCGTATTCACACAATTCTTGTTTTAATTTGCGGATTTGATGACTAACAACAACTTAGACCTTTGAATTTCTCTTGCGTGATGAAAGGAAATTTCATGGAAATCAGGAAATTCTAGATACCAATAGGTTCCATCTTTTTAAGTTGTTAAAACATCGCTCGCATACATCGTCGCGAGCGTGTTAAAGACACATATTAAGTTCCAGTCTATTGTCTAATGTAATAAATAGTGCGAATTTATGTATCTCAAACTGATCTGAAATCAGAAATTTCGCAAGGCTCAATTTTGAATCATACTTGTACTATTCCGAAGGTTCTAAAGCATGTAGTGCTCAAAAACACCCTGTGTATCAACCTTCCATTTATTATTTTAGTATTTTTATTGCAGCGCATGCCACTAAGTTAATAGGAGCTGCAATAGTTATTTCAAGGCGCACTTCATTTACACATTCCAGGTCGTTCTTAAACATATATTTGGATATAGGATTTATAACTTCTTTTAGTAAAGTTAGATTTTTCCAATTTTAAGATTTATTATTAAATTGCTTGATAAGAAAGTATGTGTTTTATGAAAAGTATTTTGTTTATTTACTTATTACTGGCAAACAGTTGGTGCAAAGTAAGATATCTAGATTTAAGATATGTAAATATAAAGTATAAAATAAATTAAAACAAAATATAACATATACAATTCGTGTTTCGGTAGTCACTAGTGTATCATCAAGGTAGAATTATACAATTTGAACGACTCAGAACAAAACAAGAAGAAAAAGAATACAGTATTACAGGAAGACATTATAAAATCCATAGGAGAAGTCAATGTTACATTAGTATGGCTTATGTCCGTTTTATAAATGAGAATGTGTCTCGTATTTGTAGATGGCACATTTACGTTTAGAAATTCCCGTAGGTCAGGTGAATCTAACAAATTGTGTAGAAGATGACGTCCAGATTAAATCCATGGATGACATTGTGTTGACGCCTTAATTGTAATGGTGAATAATTGAATCTCGTAGGCAGCACAGAGTTTGCGATGCCTTGAGGTGGATAAACCTTATCGATCTTAAAGGCAAGAAATTATTTTTTTTTAATTGCTTCAATCTTTTTAATATGAATTTTATATTTATATAAAAAAATATTCCAATCGTTGGCGTATTAAAGTGTTGTAGAGTTGTTTTAAATAATCAATGTATTGAAACTGCGAGCATGTTCTTAAGATAAACCCTAATGTTTTATTACAAGTAGTAACAGTATTAGTATGAGATTTAAAGGATAGGTGTGCGTCAAAAGTCACACCTAAATCTTTAATTGTTTTTACATTGGATAGACCAGATTTTAGATCTTGTAGTCTAAATTAATATTCTGTTTTTTCTTACTTTTTCGTAAAACTTTACATTTGATTATATTCAATAGAAGTCTATTTTCAACGCACCAGTTCTTTACTCTCTCTAGATTTTGCTGAAGTTCCAAACTGTCCTATGTTGATATAATTATTTTAAAAATTTGGCGATCGTCAGCGTAAAGAAGCTTGCTTGATTTAATTAAATCCGTTATATCATTAATAAACAATGAAAAAACTAAACGTACATAATGTACATGTAAAATGGTAAGATAAAAATGTTTCTCGATAATCAATTAGAAATTATTACCTGAAACTTCGATTACATTCAATGCAGGTGAGTTGCATGAGACTCGAAAGCAGCGCATCTTTAGTTGGCTGCTGCTGTTGTTGAAGCTGTAACTGTTGTTCCCGTTCTCGTTCGCGTTCTTGTTCTCGTTCGCGTTCTCGTTCGCGTTCCCGTTCTCGTTCCCGCTCTCGTTCACGTTCTTTCTCCTTTTCTCTCTCTTTTTCGCGTTCGCGCTCTTTAACCGCAGCTGAAACACCAAGAAATTTAAATGCTATTCTGATCAGAATAAAAAATGTGTCTGTATGATTGTCAGAACACGTCAGAGAAAAACCAGGATAGTCCAGGGTAGCTTTGTCTAACTTTCTACCAAACGCTCGGGGTTGATGATGTTCACACGTGATAGAAAATAAAATGGCACACTTATTTTACCATATATTTGTATTATCTGTATATACCAGGTGACATATTACACTGACTCAAATGTTCGAGCAGTTAGGTTACACCGATTTTACCCTAAACTACACCAGAAAGTGTACCAAATATTCTGTAATAACTAGTCATTCCTACCAAATGCAGTTTTCTTTGAAAAAGTGTAGTCCACAGTAGTAATTCCATGTTATTCAGAAATGGCCACCAAACATAACTGTAAAGACTGTTTTAATTCAACTCCGTTTGTAAATATGTGCGAGAGTGGAAAACCGTAGATTATTGTAATATATCTGTGGAGTGATTTTGATTTAGTTGAAAATTATATTCTGCATTTCTGGTCAATGTTCCCTCTAAAAGGAGGGATTCTCTGCGCGGAAAATCCAAATGGTGAGCAGATCAAACAAACAATGCGCGGAATAATTTTAACCATTATGCAATCATCAACGTCATAGTTGAATATTTGTTATAAAATTAAGTGATTTTTGATGATTAAAATTATATTTATTCATTCATTTATATTATGAATTATATAAAAAACAATTATTTAATAATAAAAAATGTAGTTTAATTTAATTTTTACATTTTTATACGCATTTTTACATTTTATACGCATATTGAAAAAAAAAGTTTACAAATATAGAAATTTATATATTTGTAAGTTTACAAATATATAAATTATTTTTTTGTAAACTATTTTTTTGTAAACTATGAAGTGTATACAATTTTATTTCTTACTTTTTCGTTAATTTGTACCTAATTATATTTTATGTAAAAAAATTAAATTTATTTTAT
>WYDF02276569.1:0-17538 GCA_009867245.2 Adranes taylori | reverse complement strand
TATATGTATAGCAATTCACAAGAAAACTCTCTAACCAAATTGCATTAAAACATTCATGGAACTATCTGAATCTGAAGCTACGTGACATGAATATTGGATAGTTGTATCAGTTCCATAAGATATCCAAATCAATAGAAAATACAGTTACAATGTTTTTCAAAGTTACAATTTTGAAAAACATTGTAACTTTATCCGATGTGCTAATTAATAAGCTTTATTCATAATTTTATAATCGGAAATATATTGCAAATAAATAAATCATGTTTGGCGAAATTGTTGTTAAACATTCAATCATATTAATATTATTTAATCAATAATTTAACATGAGTTATTTCTTATTTAGTACTATGCAAAAATTACTACTTCATTATAAACAACATATTTAAAAGAAATAGGTAACGATCTAATTGAAATTAAATGATAAATAAAATATTAACTAAGAAATTTAAATCAACAAATATGGAATATTTTGAATGTAGTTAAAACCTTCATTTTAGATATAATAAACTAGATCTCTTTCAAACCCTTGAAATAAAAAAAAGTACAAATTTACAAATCAAAAAGATGCATAAATGATTAACACAAATATCATATTACACAAATATTTAAATAACTTAAAAACAATTAACACGAAAACCAGTAACATTAAAAGTCGCGGAATTCAGCCTATATTGATATAGTAAAAAGGTTTCATTTCGCGTAATTTTCTATATCTGTTCACCAAATTTCAATTAAATCGGACCAGCAGATTACGAGAAATGTAAGTCAGATGAATATGTGAGATGCATATTAGTGCTCATACATAAAATATACACACAAACTAATAAATAAATATTAAATTCTTTCAAATTTTGAAGTAAGAAATTTTTTTGTGGTCAATTGTACATTAAGCTCTCATATTAAAAAGTAATAGGCGTTTTTATTACAACCCACAATGATGTTTCAAACAAACTCACAACACACCGAAGCCGTTAATTGCAATTAACATCAGATAATTTAAAATAAATGAACCAGATGAATTGTAACAATAATGAATTCTCTCATCTGATGATTTAGTTACAAAATAAAGGACAAAACAATATAGGACAAAGAAATAAAACCAATGAATTTTCGAAATATATATTGAGAACATAGAGAAATGAAAAGATAGTCGACTTGTAGCCAACTGGGAAAATAACGGAAATTATAGAGGAGCACGCAGCTTAATCGTCAAATTTAATTTCCGCGATATGACCATATTTTTCGAAGGTCTTGTCGCTATCCACATGTTCCCTACGTGTATGACAAACTGATTTACATCAGATTTACGCTTTTTTTACATTGGTGGAAAATCTTACATCGTACACTGCACCGCCCGTATGGCACGATAGTGCTGCACCCTCTTGGCTCTCCATGCACTTTCTGGTATCCGCGTAAGCATCTAGTGCGTTACCTTAAGCCCTGTGGCTACTTGGCTTACAATTGTATGCTTAAGCGTTCCAATAATTGATTGTTCTGCGGGTATCTTTCACCTCCCCATTTCTTATTCAAATGTGTCCTTCTTGAACATTATACTTGTGACATTCAGCAATGAGGTTTTCTAGAGCAGCAACTAGAGATTCTATCACCAATTTTCCTTTCTAATTCTCTTCTCTCTGTTCCATGTGCTGGGCAAAAGAAAATTCTGTCGACGATGTCTTCATTCCATTCTTCACAAGTGTCTGAGTTTATTTTTCCAATCTTCTTCAAATAAAGCATCCGTGCCCCGTTAGTGTTTGAGCAAGCTCATAGTGGCTTGTTCCGTGTGTTCACATAATCCGCGATTTAATTTCCGGGATTAGCTTTCTTGCCTAGACGCCTTTGTTTGAGGCTTCCCACTCGCTTTGGCAATCTTCAAGCAAGCGCTCTCTAGCGTCCCTTTTATATTTGTTCTTTCACAATCTCACTTGCCTGGTTTATATTGGTATACACCGCTTTTTGTTCACTTGCTTCGAGTTGAACTGTTGACGTGTTCGCCAACAATTGCAGAGCATTATTTGATACTGTCCTATACTCTGATGTTATGCCCAATAATCCTTTTCTTTGGGCCCTCGCAACGATTTGTCGTGCGTTTGTCTTCTTTGTGGTATCTAACCATATTGGGGTTGCATACAAGATAATAATTTCAGATGCTCCTAGTAGGAATTTTCTTTTGTCACTTTTTGCTCTGCTTACTCTTGGTATGAGCCTTGTGAATTGTGTAGTTTTCTTGCTGGCTTTATCAACTGCCCCCTTTAGGTGCTGCATAAATTTTACGCCGGATCCAAGGTAATCCCCAGATACTCTCTTTTCTTTTGTATCTTTATGTCATGGCTTTCAAGCCTTAATTTAGGCATTTCAATTTTCCTTGTCCCCGTTAGAACTATAGCCTCTGGCTTTCCCGGAGCTACAGTTAGTTAGTTTCTTCCCATCAACTGCGAAACCTTTTCGAAGGCTTTATTTACGTCCCTTTCGAGTATGGGTTTGTTATCTCACGTTACTATGAGTGCCATGTCATCTGTAAATCCAATTAGGCTTCATTCGTGTGGTAGAGCGAGTTGCTACAGTTCATCATACATCACGGATCTAGCAGTGAGCCTTGTGGTACGCCGTTAGTTTACTGTATTTTCTTGTTTCCTTCGGCTCCTGAGTATTCTATCTATCTGTTTGATAGATACGTTAATAAAATTTGGATTAAATAGGCTGGAATGCCTTTGCGTTTTATAGACTTTAGGATGCTTAGCCAGCTCGCCGAGTTAAAGGCGCTTCTTACACATAGTGCTACCATTACGATCATCTTTTTTTCCCGTCTTGCGTTTTGTTTGCTGTCGTTGCGATTTTTACAACTTGCAGTGCTGCATCTACAAGAGATTTTTCTTTTTGGAAGCCGTACTGTTTTTCGAAGAGTCCTCCGTACTCTTCTATGTGAGTCTATTTAATACAATTCTTTCAAATACTTTCCTTATCCTTTTTAATAGGTAGATAGGATTTGTCCTATCCGGATCACCTCGGATTTGTTGGACTTTCTAATTAGTACTTGTGTTGCCGCTATCCATACTGTAGGAACTTTGCCTACTTTGAGCGCCTGATTCATTGTCCTTATTAATATAGTGGGAGCGTGCTTAGTTACAAGTGTGATGTGTTCATTTGTGAAGCCATCCGGTCCTGGGACTTTAATCTTTTTATTGCTTGGTTTAGCTCATCCATAGTGAGTTGCTTAGGGCTTGCTTCTATTTTTACTATTAGCTATTTGGCTTCCAAAAGGGTTAAGAGGTCTTGTCCAAAAGGGTTAAGAAGCCTTGTTCAGCCGCCAAACATCGTAATCAATACTTCCAGATTATATGGAGATATATAAGGCAGAGATATGGAGATATATAAGAGAGAAAAACAAGGCTAGGTAGAAGGGACGAAGTCATGAGTTGAAGATAGGTGAGTGGGTAAGAAAATGCGTAGATGAGGAAGAAGAACAGGTAAGAAAAGAGGAGATTGTAGAAAGTGAGACCTGGGAAGTGGGAATTAGTAAAGTGTAGGTGGAGGAAGCGATAGGGCAAATTAAAAAAGGAAGTGCGGCAGGGCCGGATAAATTGCCCATTGACGTTGGACGTGTCTAAATGAACAAGGTATGAGTGCGATAACGAGATGTTTGAATGGGGTGTGGATGGGAGAAGAGGAAGTGCCTGAGGAATGGAGAAGAGGGGAAGTTATACTAGTATATAAGAAGGGGAATAGGATGAATGTGAATAACTATAAGGGAGTAACTGTGATGAATGTGGTATGGGTGAAGGGATGCTGAATGCAAAATTGGAAGGAGAATTAAAAGAAAAAAGAATTTTGTCAAGTACGCAGTATGGGTTTATAAAGAGAAGAGGCCCCTCGGATAATATAGTCAAGACTAACTATATTATGAACCAGGAGATGGCAAGAGGGAGGAAGTTGTACATAGCATTTATAGATTTGAAGACGGCGTTTGAGAGAATGATGAGAAATTAACTATGGATGACAATGATTGGTGGGGATTAAAACAATGATGTCCTTTTAGTCGCGAGCTTATTTAATATATATCTATCGGATATAGAAGAGGTTTTGCGTAAAGAACAGGCGGGAGGGGTGATATTAGGAGGGGAAAAGGTTTGTTCGCTTGGGTATGCAGGTGATGTAGCGTGTTTGGCAGGGAGTAAGGAAGAGAAGCAGGAAGTGATTGATAGAGTGAGAAAGTATATGGGTAAAAGAGGATTGGAACTAAATGAGGAAAAGACAAAAGAAATGGTGTGCAAGAAGGGTGGAAGGGATAGCAAGAGAGATGAATTCTGGCTGAATGGATGTCAAATTGGGGTATTGAAAGAAAGGAAATATGTAGTGTATATGGTAACTCGGAATGGATCGGCAAATGAGCATACAAGAATGTTTGTAAGAAAAGTCCAAGTAGCGTCCCAAAGGATGGGGTATGTTTGGAAGGCGAAGTTTGTTGATTCGATTTTAATGAGGATGATATTATTGAGAGTATGTGTAAGGAGTATTACGCTGTATGGTGCTGAAGTGTTGGCTGTTTATGGTGCTGAGGTGTTCGCTGTTAAAGAGAGAAATAAAATGGAAGATACACGAAGAGAGTACAAGGAGTGGAAAAATCGACGTCGTGTGAATAGCGAGAAATGAATTAAATGAAATAATCTGTTGGGTGTATGGTGTGAACAAGATGGTAACGTATGACAGTATAGTGATGGGGGATGTAAGTGATAGATTGGTTAAGAGAGTATATGAGGATGCTATGGGATGCAAGAAGGAAGAAGAGAACGAATGGGTGGGGATGGTATGAATGGGTGTATCGGGGAATAAGGTGCGAAATTGATGTAGGACAGAGGTTAAGGGATATAGAATTGCCAGAGAGGTATGAGAGAATACGAAGGGGAAAGTACAACAAGGGTTATGAGTATTTGATGGTGGAAGGTAGAATGCCGGAATATTTAAACAGCGGACATGAGTATGGATGAAAAAAGAATACTTGCAAGATTTAGATGTGGTAGTGAGGAAAGAGGGAACAAGTATTGGATGAATGAAGAATATAGAAAGTGTAGAACGTGTGTAATGGAGGATGAAACATGGGAACATTGGGTGGGCTGGTGTATGAGAATGGAATGGAAGGAGGATCAAAGGCAGGTGGCTGTAAACTGGAGAATGTGTATGGGTGAGAAAGGGAAGTATAGGGCTGAATGAACAAATTTTCGGAAGGGAATAGGACGAAAAAAAGTAGGGAATCTTTGTAGTCGTTTTGTGACCCTTCCTCAGTTAATTGTGTCCAGGGGTATAAGAAAGTTGAGTGTGGGGGGTAATGGAATGGAAGTATTGTGGAGGGTGAATGGAATTGATGATGTGGTAGGTTTTGGGTGTTTTTTTTTGGTTTGCATTTTCTTCTTTCCTTAAGCAGTATTTGAGTAGTTTTTTCTCTTGTTTTTCTTTCTATTGGTTTGGTTAGTTAGATTAGTATTAGGTAGGGGGTTATTTTTAAGTTTGTAAAGGTTAGTATGAATTAAGTAAATTAGTATAAGTAAATGTATTTTAGTTGAATATGTAAAATATTACATTTTAATATTGTAGTTGCATAGTTTAGGGTTACATATGTATAATGGTTTTCTAAGAAGATTATGCCAATAAAAGTTGTTTTGATTTGATTGATTACTACCAGATTAGATTTTTTCATTTTTACACACTAAAACCTAATTCCTCAAGTTTCTAACTTATAACATATTTATATCATTATTATACAATAATATAATGCAGTACTTAATTATCCTTTTGAAAGTAACATCGATATTTTTATGTTAATTTTCTCAAGTATAGAGAAATGTAATCTGCGGTCTTTCATTAAAAGTGAGCTCATTAGATTGTTTCACATATTCCAAGCAGAAAAGGGAAAAATAAATACATAGTCTTGTACCGAGTCTAAAAGTACGTTTTATCTCAACATTGTGGCCGTGTAATCCATTATAATTACAATTAAATTAATTCAATTAAGAAAATACCGCATAATACCAAAATATATCTTTCTTCCCAGTTCTCATTTTCTTGATTCTCTTACCGTCTCGTTCTGCTATTATCTAGACTAGTCAAATACGTTCAGCATTCAGGGTCCAGATTTATAGAATTTGAATTGAAAGGACTGCTTGTGTTGAATTAATTGCGAAACTATAAACTGATTAATAGGTAAAAACATGCCAATATGCTTTTCAGTAATAAAATTATTTTAGTATATTGATTATTCGATACTTGCCTCAATTCGGCCCGTGATTATAGTTTAGTCAATTTGATGAAATTTTGTACAAAAACAAAATTAAAATTTTGACGAAAAACTAATTTTGATTACACGTAATTCGTGACCAGAACGACACAATTGACGATCGTTAAAAGAAAAACGCTGATAACTTTCTAGAATTTTTGGAAAATTTACACGTTTAAATTTCTTTTAATGATAAAGAATACATTTGTCTATAAATAATGCGTAAAATTTGGTATATTTGTCATTTTGTTGAAAATAATTCTTATGTTAGCACAAGTAGCTCCATGTCAGCACAAAAGTAACTTATGTCAGCACAAATACTTTTATGGAAACTGACGATGAACTTGATGAATTTGATGAATTTTTGGTAAATTTGTTTGAAGATGAAATTTCGAAATTTTAACAAATTTTCAAATGGTATTTAAATTTTGCTCGATTTGATTTTGGAAGGACACACGTGTTTTAAAGAAGGGTTTCTCATACATCTTGGGTTACCAAACATGACATGTTTTTTCCAAATTTAAAACTACCATTACATTGAGCAATATTTAAAAATTTCATGAAATAGAATTTGAGAATTTGTCAAAATTTCGAAATTTCATTTTTTAAAAAATCGACCAAAAATTTTTATCAAATTGATCGAAATTTTGAATTTTATGTTCATAATTTGTTTAGATAAATTTTTGATATTTTCTGCAATGAAAAATCTGTCTACTAATCTTTGAAAATTTGGTTACTATTATGAAATATGACAGAATTTCGGAAAATTTATGATTCGCGAACAAAAATACTTGATGAAATTTAAAAATCAGTCACATTATAAACCAGTCCTTTCTTCTCTGTCGAAATAGTTTTCTGTTCTTATTAGGCAAAATTTAACACAATGACATCAAATTGAGTAAAAATTAAATAAATAACCATTAATTTTCGCTACATTTGTTTAAAATTCGAATTTCAACTAAAAACTATTCTCCTTCTAGAGTATCCATTTACAAGGTAGATATTGATATTAAATAAAATAACCGTATTTCCTTATGTCGTTTATTTGTTGTGGACCGGTTTCAAATCATAATTTCTGCGCTCTTGTTCAGCACTAAACGCTAAAATATGTATACAAAATAATACTATTTCCTATTTTTTGTTATGGATTATTGTACTTACATATTTGAAGCTTATTTGTTTTTGTTTCCTAACATTTACTATGCACTAACAATAAACTTTAATATAAAAAAATGTATAGAATGTTAGTTCGTTGTATGTTTGGTTATGTTTCTTCTTTTTCCTTTCTATTGTGATCTCTCTTAGTTGAATTTGCTTTTCCTTCTTCGTCTTCTTCAATAATTTCTTTATTGGACTTTTTTCTTTTCTCATATGAAAATAGTTTCTAAACTGTTTTTTTTATTTTTATTTATATTTATTTATTGGTTTTCTTTTCGGATGATGAGTGAGCTTGAGAGAGATGATGTTCCTATAAATATAATATTTCTTACATTCCGTGCCTATATTTGTAAAATGAAAGATTATATTATTTAAAACTCATTTATACATGAATAATAAGAATATTTTACTGAAGATGTGTTCAAATATAATTAACAGGTGTAGTTTAGATGAATTTCGAGTAATTAAATAATTATTTCTTCCGAATTAAGAACGTAAATATTAAAACAAATACGTCGCGCGTATAAAAGATTGGTAATTCTTATAATAATTCTTATACCGCTTATTGCTATATTATTAGATTTACCGTTCATTACTATTGATTGCATGTATTTTAAATGATTTATATTTCCTTCTTATTTTGATTTTGATTCCGTTAACCAATTTCCTTTTCACTTAATGCACACATTACAGACTTATGTACACAATGGTATTGAGTGCTGGGTGACGATAGTGTCTATGTATACAAGGACGCTATTTTAACTAATAATGTTTAGGTTGCAGCGTATAAAGCCGCTAAGATGCGACTAGCGCTGACCTATGTTCATAAGGGTTTGGTTTTAGTCGCTTAAGTTACATTGATACCTATGCTCACAAGGGTGTTAAAGTAACTAGTAGCATTTCCTATACCATATAATACACTAACTTGTGTCAAATGTTAACCTATGTTCACAGCGGTTAGTTGTTGATACGTCGATAATAGGGGCACCTATGTACATAGTGGTGTTGCTGAAATCCGTAGTAATGTTCCTGTCCGTTACCTAAACAAACGTGTATCGAACGCTAACCTATGTTCACAGCGTTTTTGATACCTCGGTGACATTAGCACCTATGTACACAGTGCTGTTGATGTAACCGGGAGTCATTCCTTGTTAGCTAGAATAGAACAACGCTAATTTTGGTTAAGTTTAGTGACATCATGTTACATTAATAATAAAGTTCACGAAAGTGTTATTGTAACTAGTAGCGACCTCCGAGTATACTTGTTCTGTTTAGTTCATCATATCAAACATTATGATTTATACACCCTGCCGTATTTGTGAATGATTTATAACGCGTCGTTAATAGCAATTTCCGAGTGTTCCGATTGTTACCCGTGAACGTGCCTTGAGATATATCCACCCTCTCGTTTTTGTGTATGATTCATAACCCGCTGTTAGTAGTGAATTACAGGTGTTCCTATCCTACCCGTGATCCATACCTTATATTGAGAGATATCTGTCATTCCGTGATAGTATATGTAGGCTCACCCCTACCGCTTGCTTGAGTATGATTGATTATTTGTATATGCTTCCCGTAGTTGCATGCTTCTCACATTTTCATCGTTTTGTTATTTTATCACCGCATATTTAATAATAATATACGAACACAGCTAAATTAATTTGCACCGCTTTTTGACTATTATTATTGCGATTTCACCGTCTTATTAAAACCGCTTTACTTTGGTGTGTTATTTACTGTATATTATGATTGAAAGCTTATGTTTCAATAATGAAATTTTTATTTGTAAATTATTATTTCCTTTTCTTTGTTTATATTTAGAAGAATAATACACGGTTTTGATAAACCTTTAATTCTGTTTCACTTATTAGAGGATAAGTTTATTACAGCTTCCCCGCAAGAACGAGACCACCTGGTTTACTAACGAACTGAGTTTACTTGAACCCTCAGTAGGTCAATGTGGACCGAAGGGTCATCATCATCCGTCCCATAGTGCGGTCTCACTTTAAACTTATCTGGCGTCCGAGGAACCTCTCTTCGAAGAACATTTGATTCTGTAATTATTATTAAGATATAGATATTTGTTTGCGTCATTACGTTAACGCCAGCAGAGCGTTACAAGGTATATAGTGGTTTAAAGTTTAAATCTGTTTGTTCGTTGAGTTGTTTTCCGGTCTTTCAATTTCTTGATTCTAAGAGTTAAAGTTTCCATCCCTTTTTTCAGGTGTGTAATATTTCTGTACCCACGTCGTTGATTTTATGGTTGTTTTCAATAAGGTGCCTTCTCAAATTTGACGTTATGTGGTTTTTGATGTGTTCTTTTATTCTGGTACTAATTTGTCTTCTTGTTTCCCCTAAATATTCTTTATTGCACTCACAGGTTATTTTATAAACTCCACTTTGTTCCATGGTGTCATTCTTATTCAAATTAGATCTCAAAATATTTAAGAGTTTGTAGTTGGTTTTGTGTGCTGCTACGATGTCCTATGAAATATGTATTGTGGTTCCAGTGACAAATTTAGATTTTGTCTTTACCCTATTTTATGAATTTATGATATTAATCGTACTATCTTTGGAAATTTATCCCACCACGACCACACATCAAACCAAGTTCTCATTCCCCATCAAAGCATTGATCACATGATTCCAACTATGTCCACTAAATGTGATCGGAAGGTAGAAGAAACAACGACTAAACTACATACTGTTATGGTGAAATTTGGGCTCTAGTTTCTTTCGTTTCCGTGACTCGCAATAAAAATTTTAAATGGGGTAACGTAGCTGTTCTTTGTTGCAATCGAGAACTTCTGTAAAATTACGTCTACGGAATAATGTTAATATTCACTGTACTGTTTAAAATAAAACACAAGACTTTGCAATTGGCAATGGATATGAGTGCCTTGCTGATTTTATATTACGGTACTTGCCCAACCCTCATCAACCACAAATTGTTCGTCATAAATCAAGGCTGATTAAATAAAAGAAATGCCTAATCTAAACGACTATTAATAATTTGGGTTCTGTTACGTGCAAATAAAATAAATATTTGTGCATTAAAATAAATCACGTTCTCAACAAAACAATATTTGACGGCCATAATTATCCTGCGAATAGATTAGTAAAAATGAATACCTTGAAATTAGTTAAGTATGTACAGTTTTTGAGCTAATACATCCGTTATAAAAATAACATAAAGTCAACACTGTTATCTCTAGATATTTGCCTCAATAATTCAACAAAATAAGTTCTTATCAAAAATGTTGCATAAAAGAATACTGTAGTTTAATAATTATTTAATTTCTTTGATTCCACAAACATAATGTGGATTATTTTATTATATATTTATACATGATCTTATTTGGTATTAATTACAAATTTATTTATTACTTCACCATAAATTCTGTTTGGTGTTACTCAAATAATCACTAAACCACTAATTCCCGTCCGAAAAGGATTCCCTCTATTATTTCAAATTTTGAAATTTATTTTCAACTCGTTTTCAACGCTTTGCATAAGGCTTTATCAGTTTGCCTCCACTAAACCTACTTTTCACTACCCATGGAAAACTGCTATTATCTAATGTAGTCTCACTTAATTAGCTACCTCTTACTTAACTAATTGCATTCGCTCATGGTACACCAATCAGATCCGTTGTCCCTACTCCCACTGATAACAGCAACACACAGTACGCTTTCGGTGACTATTGATTAACATAGTTAATAGTGAAAAAATAATGCTACTCTTTATTCCCGTAGAGAAATTTTAGATCGTACCAATAGGAAACTGACATGTTCAAAATGTTTTAAATTATATTTTAGTCTATGAGTTTAAGTTCAAATGAAATTCAAAGTGTTAAAAAACATTTTAACTTACCAGACTAATTGGTAACAACCAAACTGTTTAATTAATTACAACATTTCATAGAATCTAGCCATCTTGAATAATTGAAATGAAAGTATATACAATAGATTTCAATTAAAATGAGTACAAATAACCTCGTTTAATATTATTGAATATCTTATTTATTTTTAATAATATTAGCTGTCATACTTTAGTAAGTTATTTGTACTACACAATTACAGTAAATTTAATTGAAATCGGCCTACTAATCCTCCATGCTCGTTTTGTGTATGCTAAATCCAGCAATGTAATATTCTTAATGATTAAAATGCTTTAAAAACTTGCTTTACAACTTCGATAAAATTATTATGGCAATAAACATTTCTTAAATGAATTTCATCCTGCCTGGACGCTGAAACATATTTTCCCTATATGTCCCTATTTCCTGAAATCTCCTTGTTATCTATGTGCTTTCATCTTGTGGACTAAAAACGAATGTGTGTTAAATTCGTGTTTGAGTTTAGTTAGATTTAATCAAAGCATGAACGAGTTTGTAGCTCTACAAACAACTTTAATATTTCATCTATACAGAGTGGATAACATATATTCGTTTCAAATTGTCTTGAGTAAAATATTTTTTATGACTTTTATAGCTTTGTTTATTTTTTGTAACTTTTGATTAATATTGACGTTCCTGTTATCTATTGAATTCCCGATAGAAATTGATATGTTATATAAATATATAAATATATGTAAAACGTAAGAGGGAAGCAAATAATAAGGATAATGAGACAACAAATGCAATAGAAAATGAAAAAAATGGAAATAGAGTAGGAGAGAATTAGGAGAATATAAGTGTGGAAGAGGCGAGGAACGAAATATAGAGGATGAATAAGAACAGTGCATCAGGGCCTGACAGGGTGCCAATGGAAATATGGGAGTGCAGTCTCTAAGTTACGCGGATGATATTGTATGTGTGCAAAGTAGTAGGGATGAAATGATGGATATCATAGAAGAAGTGAAAAGGTACATGGATAGAAGAGGTTAGAATAGAATGTGGAGAAGACAAAGATGATGGTATGTAAGAATGGAGGACGTGAATGGAGGACAGCAAGAAAGATTTATTTGAAGTAGGAGGAAAAAGGATAGAAAGGGTAAAAGATTACAAATATTTGGGGTACATGTTAGCTCGAAAGGGAACATGCAAAGAGGATGTTAAGATGATGACAAGAAAGACCAGGATGGCTATGGAAAGAACGAGATTTCTATGGGAAGGAAAGTTTGGAGTATGGGTGAAACTGAGAACAAATATTTTGGATATATTTGTTGAAAATGTAATGACGTATGAGTAGGAAGTGTAAGCTATATGTCAAAGAGAAGAAGTGGAAAGAGTACAAGTAGGTTGTCTGAAAAGAATAAGGTTGAAAAATTTACGTCTAGTGTCTTGCAGGAGTTGTATAGGTATAAATTTTGAGTGGATGGATTCAAGAAATGGCAAAGTTTGAGATCAATGTATGCACGGATGAGAGTGACAGATTGGTAAACAGAGTGTACTGGGTTGGATTGAATGAGGGGAGAAGTAGTGTAGGAAATAATGATTGGTATATGAGAAGAAATAAAGCATATGAAAGAAAAGGGTGTTAAAGAATGGATTGGGCATGGTACATGAAGTGGAGGAAATAACGAAAGATGTAGGAAAACAAGAGAGGAATGGAATAATAATGATGAGCATATAATACAAAGCATAAATGGATAACGAAGCAAGAAAGTATGCCTGTCTACTTCAAATCGAGATGTAGTACAGAAGAGAAGAGGATGATAGCACAATTTAGATGTGGAAGCGAGGAGAGTGGGAATCTGTACAGAATGGAAGAAAGATAAAGAATGTGTACAATTAGTGGTGATTGAGAAGAAAGATGGGAGCATCGAGTGAAAGGATGTAAAGGAATAGAATGGAATGAGAGTGAGAGAAGAGAAGTTGAGAATTGGAGAGTGCGTCTAGGTCATGAATGGAAGGGACTTGAAATAATGGGAAAAATTATAAAAGAAACAACTCGTATTCCTAGATAAAAATATATAACAATATGTTTGTATCATTTTTGCGCATCTGCTATCGCTATGCAGCTAAATAGTTATTTAATTTAAGTGGCCATAAAACATGATTAAAATTTATTAAGTAACATTTCGTCAATGAATTATTGACGAGATATTATTAGATAAATTAGTTGACGTTTCAAAGTATGTAAAAATACAAAAATGTTTATAGAGTTCTGTATAGAATCTTCCCAGAAAGTTTTTTAAACCTCTTGTCTTCAAATGAATAGTTCAGTGCACTTTTTTTTACTGTATAGGATAAGCAAGATCATCACAAGTGACACCGAAGGCTACTAGGGACCTGTTTTCACATTACACATGGCACATACGTTCTAATCCCTCTTCCGACCTAGGTTGGTCTTGGCGGATTAAGGCTTCGTACGGCAGTGCAATACGTTAGTGTTTAACACGTTGCTTTAGCACTACATTTCCATTTTAATCAGGATTAGCACTTTGAAATAGTTAAGTTGTTTAGTTATTGTCTAGTTAGTCCTAGGACTTCTTTTATTGGTGATTCGAGCATAATGGATACTATAATTTTAGAAACTTTTTTTATTATATAAAAATTTTATAAAAATTTAAAAAAAAATTTTAAAATATTTTTTTCATTTTCGAAATTTTTAGTAACTTAAAAACCTCTTAAAGATTTTTACAAAAAATTTTTTTTCCAAAAATTTTTTAAAATGTAAAAAATCGCATAATTTAGCCCAAAGCAACTATAAAAAATGTTTTCAAATTTTAAAATTTGAAACAATATTTATCAAAAATCTAAAAAACTATCCCCACAATTTTCATCTAACTTTTGAAATTAAAAAAATTTTTTTTATTTCTAAATTTTTAAATATTTAAAAATCTTATTTTTACAATTTTTTTTTAAATATTTAAAATTTATCGAATGGTTTTGCCTAAAACTATTAAATTCTTTTTAGAAACTAGATTTATAAAATTTTTTTAAAATGTAAAAAATCGAGTAACTCAATTATAAAATATTTTACAAATTTTAAAATTCGAAAACATTTATCAAAAATCTTAAAAAATCTATCCCCACAATTTTCATTTAACGACTTTTTCAATTTAACAAATATTTTTTTCATTTTCGAAATTTTTAGTAACTTAAAAACCTCTTAAAGATTTTTACAAAAATTTTTTTTTCCAAATATTTCAAATTTTACGATTTTGCCCAATTTTAAAATTGTTATAGCACCTACTTCTCTTGCCAGCTCCTGCTGCATCTGCGACCACTTCGTACATATAAATAGAATGTGATCGGCATCGTCTGTCTCCGGCTCGCAGTGCTCGCAACACTTATACGTTGTCAATTTTTTCACATTTTTTTTTATAGAAAGCTAAACATCCATGACCTGTGAGGCACTGTATGCCCTAGGAATTTAGTTCACCATGTCCTCTTTCCATCCAAGGTATTATTTGTTATATTAAAGTATATCTACAGATCGGAATTTGTCCATAAGCTCTGGCAGTCCAAACTTTTTGTCTTGAAAACCATCGACTGGTTTTCGTTTATTTAGCATACTAAGAATTGGATGGGGGAAGAGGGAGTTACAGACAGGGCACATAAAGCGTCACTTGATGTTAGTCTATAAGCTCCGATCATTAATAGAAATCCCAGTAGTAGATTTGCTGTTTTCCCTACGTTCATTAATTTAGTCCATCCTGGGACGACATAATATTGTTGACGGCACTTCTGAAACGTATCAGTTTCGTTTTGGAAATACTAGGTCCTCCTACTTTAGTATTATGCTCGTTTGCACATGTACGGTACATGACAGATAAATATTGACTCAACAAAAATATAATTTTATTTTCTTACAATAATATCAATGTGTAGGGCTCACGAGTTTTGAAAAGCACTTTTGCATAACTTATTTGATCATTCCATTAGAATAGAAAATACACATATGTGATCGCTAACCGAAATCTGTCACTCACCAACGTGTTTCTTCTCTAGAATTTATATTTGTGCGGTTAGTAGGCCTGAACTAAATCCGTATTAAGTACGGGTCAGCGAGTTTACAAACGAGGGATGGATTTAATTGGTATTTAAAGATTTGCATACAAAAGGACATTAATTAATTTACTCTGCTTACAATTGATAAACGAAATAGTAAAATAGTTGTTTTAAATACCATGTAGTTGAAATATTTATTACAAATATAAAATTTTATATTTTTATTTTAAGTCTAAAAGAAATATAATGCGACTAAATATATTAACAACTGCTGAGATCCCTTGCAAAAAAATGCATTCAAGTCTTTATGCAATAAGGTCCTTTCTGGAGTCTCTGATTATAGAAAGTGGCGTGGGTTTGAGAGGAAATGAATGGTGCAGGCGGTCGCTTCTACACTGACTTTTAAAAGCCCTTCGTTAAACTGAATTACGAATTACTGTTTCAAAAGCTAAGTAAAATAGACATTCTAGGAACCCTACAAAAATAGCTTCATAGCTTTAACGCTTTCAAATTGTCAGGTTACAAAGAGACGTTCTCAATCCTCCAAAATGACTTCTACTTAACGCAAGGAATAGATGGTGGTCCAGTTTTATTCCAGTATCTTTATAAACAATATCGGGGAAGCAATAAATGCTTTTAAGGCCCTTGATTTAAAAGTATTAAAAATTATAGACCTTTAGGCATTACAAGACCTAATTTCCGTTTGATCCAGGTGTGATGTTAATGAGAACATAATACTGATAAGTCTCAAAGTCCAAAACATTTTGGCTCCAATGAAACTTTATGTTGTGACAACTGCTTGTACAGTGAGAAATTAAAATCTTCTACTGAAACTAAGAAATTGGAAAATATGCTGGACAGTAAATTATCATTGTATAAGTACTAGCCACTAGGATTTTTATAAACAAAGTTTGAAATTAATGGTATGAAACTTTTCTATTTTCACCATTTCGTAAGTAAGATCCACATGTATGGTTTGGTCTCCTCACTACTATTCACGCATCGTAAGTGTAGAAAAAAAAATTCTAAACTTCTTTTACACAAGTTAGGTAACAGGTAATCGGTTAGTTAATTCCAAACATAACTAATCTAGTCTCTTTAGAGGCTTGCCACAATTTTTTTATGTAACGTATTGAATGGATTGATTGAGCACTGGCGGTTAGTGAAAGATATTAGTTGGGTGCTGCTTCAGAAAACTATTAGAGGCTTTGGCAGAAGAAGAAACAAAAATTAGGATTGTGACTAAATTTTTTGCTTTTTATCCTTTCGTGACGTTTGCAGCATCAAATGTTTCGCTTAAACGGCTTAAAGGATTAAATAGTTCATGGATACGTTTTGTTATGCCATTCGCAATTTGATATTTTAGAAAAAAAAACTCCAAAAACTCAAATATATTTTTTATGAAGCATATACAGTAGGAGAATGATCAATAAATGTGTTCCAAACTACGCGAAAGCTCCTGTGGACGTTGAAAGTCGGCTAAATAATATCGCAAGTTAACCTTCTATCTTCTTGTGCACATATTAACATCTTACTATTTGCATTTCGACCTGCCACTAGTCCTAAAACATCATCAGTATAAGCCACTAGACGCATATTGCCTGGGATCCTCCGTCTTAGCAGTACATTCGATTTTAAAAGCAGGCGGATGCTTTTAGTACAAAGCAATCCAGATTTTCTTACAAGATACATAGCGCGTAACTATTCTCATAACGTATATTGGCAACTACCTTTCGTACAAGGCTTCTAGTACTTTGGTCTAGTATATAGTTGAGTTCCAGTAAATCTTGTAGTAGTTTCAGTCTTTATGTACATATATATATATATATATATATATAATTATGGCGTCTTAATAGTTTTATGCAGTTTTATGCTCTCTTTATGGCTTATGTTTTATGTGTATGGCGTTGTTAATTATTAAATAGTTAGAAAATAATAAAAAGTGTGTTATTAAGACTGACAGTCACTATAATCTCAGAAGTTTGTTCGTGTAATTGTAATATTTTATGTTCGTCAACTTAACCCTCTATCCACTAATTATATATATATCATTTTGTAACAGCATCTAAGATGCTGAGAATTCAAACTTGATATTCAGTCTTGATATTCAGTCTTGAGAATAAAAGAATTTTGGGACCTATATATTTTTTCCTATATATTTTATTTTTTTTTAGAAAATTTGAGAGCATAGTCGACAATTATGCCCCCAAAA